>JANAVB010034617.1:12303881-12356381 GCA_029216955.1 Iris pallida
TCTATATATATGGACTTATAATAATAGAATATGAAAGAAAAAGAAAAAAAAAAATAAAACTAGCCCAGCCCAGCCCGTGCGCTGAGGCCAAACATCCCCCAGCCGAGCAAACTCGATTCCCCCCTACGAACCAGCAAGCCCCCCCGAGTGATGGTTACACAAATAGATATAAGCATACAGAAAGGAAACGAGAGGAGAGAGGTGAGCAAACTCGAAAAACCCTAATGAATGCTCGTCTCCCGCACCGCCACCCACGCGCGCCCCTCCGCCGCGCGGCAGCGCAGCCACCGCCCGCCGTGGTGGCCGACCGCCGGCCGCTGGCGAGGCGACAGCACCATCAAGCCGCAACAGTAAGGACAGCCGCAGCAGTCCGAACATCCAACTTCACCTCAGCTTCCCTGCCACCTCGTTGCACCGTTTTTCGAACTGTCGCCTCTGGTATGTAGTCAAACTAACGAGTCTATACCCTTCATTTAGTTTTATTCGAAGGTCCTAGGTTGCCCAGGAATCGACCCAAATCGATGAAATCCTGTCAAAACAGGACATATATACAGTCCCGACACCCGATTTAGAAGCCTGTTTCCTGTCGAGCGATCGACAGATTTGAGAAACTACTTGAACTGAAGTTTTAGACAACATATACGAGATTAGAACGCTTTTTAGAACTATTTTTCGTTTATTATACAGGAAGATATTGATTCTAAAATCAAGGAAAAAATAGGAAAAACAGTTTTCGAAAACTAGAAATTGTTCGATACGACGTGCGTCCCGCCAAACCAGGCGACGTGGTCGCGAACCGAAAGCATCGAAAGCTGCGTATCGGCTTCGTGGTCGTGTGGGCTTTGACGGAATTCGAATTGGTCGCGTGTGCGCGACGAATTTGATACGTATCCGTCGAAATTCACCGTATCGACCTCTGGGCAAGTTTCTCAATTACTTCGTGCACGCTCGTCAGATCGAGACGAAACTTGCGCCAACAGAACAGTATCATTTTTCTGGTCCTGTATGCCAAGTTTGGTCCGATTCTGAGACAGTTGATAAATTTACCGTTTTGCGGGCCCCACAGTCCGACTCAACGGGTGATTTTGTGCTCGGTCCGCCGGAATCCAACTCTGGACATACGGTTGGGTTCGTATCAGAAAACTAGATCCGTAGACATGTAATTTGATGACTTTAGAGACCGTCGACTCTAGCACATTTTTCGGTGCAAAGCGGGTCCAACGGCGGACACCGTTTTGGCCCGAAATTACCATTTTGCCCTTGTATCCAGAATTGGACTTAAGGATAGGAAATCATAGCTAATTTGACTATTCTGAGAATGTTGGCAATGTCTGTTTCAGCTTTAGGAGACAACTGTAGATTTTGGACTTATTTGGCTTACCGGTTGACGGTTTATTGTTGGCTCTTCGTGCAACCTCCAGGCAAGTATATCTTGCCTCCCTCTACAGTTTTATTACATGCATTTTATTTTAGTTTTCAGCTTTTGGATTATTTATGGACATGTGCTTTTCGTGTTATTTTCTGTGGAGTTGTTTTTATTGTTTATAGCCGTGTTCATGTTTGGTCTTGTGGTTCCCACTTGGAGTTTCTCGTCAGTGCCTTGCTTGAGTCGTGTCATAGAATGAGTACGTGTAATTGAACTGCTAAATCCTTGACATTGTTTCCTTGGCACCAGAGAGTCCACACTCGGGACGAGGATGTTTTTCTTGATCTGTTTACATCCGTGAGTCCACACTCGGGACTAGGATGTCGATTATTGCACCAGAGAGTCCACACTCAGGACGAGGGTGTAGACTTGACTTGACTTGACTTGCACCAGAGAGTCCACGCTCGGGACGAGGGTGTTTACATCAGGGAGTCCACACACGGGACGATGATGTAGTATTTGCACCAGAGAGTCCACACTCGGGACGAGGGTGCCTTGCCGTGAACTAACCAGAGAGTCCACACTCGAGACGAGGGTGTAGACTTGACTTGACTTGCACCAGAGAGTCCACGCTCGGGACGAGGGTGTTTACATCAGAGAGTCCACACACGGGACGAGGATGTAGTATTTGTACCAGAGAGTCCACACTCGGGACGAGGGTTAGTGTTTAGTTCAAACCCGTGAGTCCACACTCGGGATGAGGGTTTGGTTTCTTCCATTGATCTCGTGATTATCGTTCATCCGACAGTTCATTTACGCGTAGTTGTTCTAGTGTTCGTGTGTCCGTGTTCGTGTTCGTAGCCATTGTCGTGTCCCCATTTTTCTTGTTTATTTTTCTTGCGCATGATAAAACTGTTAGATAGGCATGTATATTATGTATCTTGCTATGTCCTCTGATGACCTGATGATCTCTTCAGGTTTAGCGATTGCATGGAGTTAGATAGTAGTTCTGGATGGCGGAGGATTTGCAGTTCTTGTGGGATTCAGGTATCGTTATTGTGTTTATTATCCGCTCGTGCTTTCATACCTTATCATGAGATATCCTGTTTCTTGATTCCGTTTTAGACTCTTGTTATTTCTTTTAGAGTCTTATCGGACATATATGCTAGTGGGCTGCAGACCACGACCCATAGTGTTTATTCATGTTTATTGTCTTATTGTGAATTGAGATATAGATTTTTTGCCATGATTTGGCAGTTTACCCTAGCCGTGACAGCGTTTACGTATTCGAGTCGGGCTGGAGTCCGTTCGATACGTAGCTGGCTTGCTCACGAGCTCGCGTCCGAAAAGCGGATGCGGGTCATGACAAGTTTTTTTGGTGGCCCATGCAGGTCAGAGCATATCGTATCGGTTACGTAACTGTACTGATACGAGCCTGCGACCTTGACTAGACCTTAGAAATCTCAATCCACCCTGCCTTGAAAATTCTCCTAGAAATTCTCTACGTCCTTGAAAACTCCATGTTTGCTCTCGATTATACTTCCTTGCTTTCCATACTATTGATTCTCATCCCTTCCTATTCCGGGGTGACGAATGATCGTGCTGTCTAGGATTTATCAAAAATTCTTAATTATAGTATAATATTGCTTGACTATTGAATATTTGATTGTTTATAGATAGGAGGGATTATAGATGCCATACACCCTAGATATCTATTGGTAGAATTGTTAGCAACTGGTTAGAAGATTATAAGGTTTTAGTAACCGTAATTTTGAGGAGTAGTGTGACCCAAGGTGGGTAGAAGTCCTCGAGATTTCGTAAATACCAAATAACTAGAGAAGGCCATAGAATATTTTTGAGAAATTAAATTTGAGGAGATTAAGGTAATAGTAGACTTTGATTTTAAGACATAGTCATGAATTAGAATTTCGAGGACGAAATTATTTTTAAGGTGGGTAGATTTGTAGCTTCCCTTCCCGGAGAATATTTTTTGAAATATTTTTTTGATTTAAATAGTGATTTTAGAATTTTATAAATAATTATTTAGTTAAATTATTACGGTAGATGATTTTCGCCATGGTTTATATTTGGAGTACAAGGTGACTAGGAATCATGGCACGGATAGTGCAGTGGCGTACTTTAACTAGTGTTTAGCCATTGCAGGGGAAGGCCGAGCCATGGTGATGTCCTAACTAGAAAAACCAGACCAAGTTGCGAATTAATCCCTATAAACGGTTTAATTATTTATTTATTAATATTTTGACTTTTAGGAATTTTGGTTTTACCAAAATAGCTCGGACTGGATCCGAACTGAGCGCAAGCCCATGTAGGCATCCAGTGTACACAAAGATTCAATGTAGACATATTTTAAGTAGATGCAGTGCCGATTATGGGATGTTGTAATTCGTTATTATTATTATTATTATTATTATTATTATTATTATTATTATCATTGTTTTATTAGCAATACTATTGAGGTTATTACTATATAATATTATTTTATTATTATTGAGTACATTTAAAATATTGTATTGTCTGTATACAATTTGTGGAGTAGTTATATATATAAAAATAGATATAAATTATAGGTATATATATAATTGATTACTTAGGCCAATAAATAAGCTTTTATGATTTATTAATATGTTATGTATAAAAATATATTGTATATGTGTATTTATATATAAATACATATTATATATATATATATGTATATATGTGTGTAAATATAAATATATAAAGTAAATGTATGCGTATACGTGTATATATATATATATATATATATATATATATATATATATATATATATATATATATATATATATATATATATATATATATATATATATATATATATATATATTGGACTTATAAGAAATAGAATATGAAATAGAAAAAGAAAAAGAAAAAAACCAGGCCCAGCCCAGCCCGTGCGCTGAGGCCAAACATCCCCGAGCCGAGCAAACTCGGTTCCCCCCCTACGAACCTGCAAGCCCCACCCGAAGTGATGGTTACACAAATAGATATAAGCATACAGAAAGGCAATCGAGAGGGGGAGAAGGTGAGCAAACTCGAAAAACCCTAGATGAATGCTCGACTCCCGCGTCGCCACCCACGCGCGCCCCTCCGCCGCGCGTGCGTGCGCAGCCACCGCGCCGCAGTGGTGGCCGACCGCCGGCCGCTGGCCGGAGGCGATGGCACCAGCAAGCCACAACAGTAAGGACAGCCGCAGCAGCCGAACATCCAACTTCACCTTAGCTTCCCCGCCACCTCGCTGTACCGTTTTTCGAATCGTCGTCTCTGGTATATAGTCAAACTATACGAGTCTATACCCCTTCATATAGTTTTTATTCGAAGGTCCTAGGTTGCCCAGGAAATCGACCCAAAGTCGATCGAAATCCTGTCAAAACAGGACATATATGAAAGTCCCGACACCCGATTTAGAAGCCTGTTTCCTGTCGAGCGATCAACAGATTTGAGAAACTAATTGAACCGAAGTTTAGACAACCTATACGAGATTAGAACGCTTTTGTAGAACTATTTTTCGTTTATTATACAAGAAGATATTGATTCTAAAAATCAAGGGAAAAATAGGAAAAACAGTTTTCGAAAACTAGAAATTGTTCGATACGACGTGCGTCCCGCCAAACCGGGCTACGTGGCCGTGAACCGAAAGCATCGAAAGTTGCGTATCGGCTTCGTGGTCGTGTGGGCTTTGACGGAATTCGAATTGGTCGCGTGTGTGCGACGAATTTGATGCGTATCCGTCGAAATTCACCGTATCGGCCTCTGTGCAAGTTTCTCAATTACTTCGTGCACGCTCATCAGATCGAGACAAAACTTGCTCCAACAGAACCGTATCGTTTTTCTGGTCCTGTATGCCAAGTTTGGTCCGATTCTGACACAGTTGATAAAATTGTCGTTTTGCGGGCCCCACGGTCCGACTCAACGGGTGATTTTGTGCTCGGCCCGCCGGAATCCAACTCTGGACATACGGTTGGATTCATATCGAAAAACTGGATCCGTAGACAAGTAGTTTGATGACATTAGAGACCGTTGACTCTGACACATTTTTTAGTGCAAAGCGGGTCCAACGGCGGATACCGTTTTGGCCCAAAATTACCGTTTTGCTCCTGTGTCCAGAATTGGACTTAAGGACAGGAAATCCTAGCTAATTTGACTATTCTGAGAATGTTGGCAATGTTTGTTTCAACTTTAGGAGACAATTGTAGATTTTGGACTTATTTGGCTTACCGGTTGACGGTTTATTGTTGGCTCTTCGTGCAACCTCCAGGCAAGTATACCTTGCCTCCCTCTATAGTTTTATTACTAGCATTTTATTTCAGTTTTCAGCTTTTGGATTATTTATGGACATATTCTTTTTGTGTTATTTTCTGTGGAGTTATTTTTATTGTTAATAGCCGTGTTCATGTTTGGTCTTGTGGTTCCCACTTGGAGTTTCTCGTCAGTACCTTGCTTGAGTCGTGTCATAGAATGAGTACGTGTAATTGAACTGCTAAATCCTTGACATTGTTTCCTTGGCACCAGAGAGTCCACACTCGGGACGAGGGTGTTTTTCTTGATCTGTTTACATCCGTGAGTCCACACTCGGGACTAGGAAGTCGATTATTGCACCAGAGAGTCCACACTCGGGACGAGGGTGTAGATTTGACTTGACTTGACTTGCACCAGAGAGTCCACGCTCGGGACGAGGGTGTTTACATCAGAGAGTCCACACACGGGACGAGGATGTAGTATTTGCACCAGAGAGTCCACACTCGGGACGAGGGTGCCTTGTCGTGAACTAACCAGAGAGTCCACACTCGGGACGAGGGTGTAGACTTGACTTGACTTGACTTGCACCAGAGAGTCCACGTTCGGGACAAGGGTGTTTACATCAGAGAGTCCACACACGGGACGAGGATGTAGTATTTGCACCAGAGAGTCCACACTCGGGACGAGGGTGCCTTGCCGTGAACTAACCAGAAAGTCCACACACGGGACGAGGGTTAGTACTAACCAGAGAGTCCACACTCGGGACAAGGGTTAGTGTTTAGTTCAAACCCGTGAGTCCACACTCGGGATGAGGGTTTGGTTTCTTCCATTGATCTCGTGATTATCGTTCATCCGGCAGTTCATTTACGCGTAGTTGTTCTAGTGTTCGTGTGTCCGTGTTCGTGTTCGTAGCCATTGTCGTGTCCCCGTTTTTCTCGTTTATTTTTCTTGCGCATGATAAAACTGTTAGATAGGCATGTATATTATGTATCTTGCTATGTCCTCTGAGGACCTGATGATCTCTTCAGGTTTAGCGATTGCATGGAGTTAGCTAGTAGTTCTGGATGGCGGAGGATTTGCGGTTCTTGTGGGATTCAGGTATCGTTATTGTGTTTATTATCCGCTCGTACTTTCATACCTTATCATGAGATATCCTGTTTCTTGATTCCGTTTTAGACTTTTGTTATATCCTTTAGAGTCTTATCGGACATATATGCTAGTGGGCTGCAGACCACGACCCATAGTGTTCATTCATGTTTATTGTCTGATTGTGGATTGAGATATAGATTATTTGCCATGATTTGGCAGTTTACCCTAGCCGTGATAGCGTTTACGTATTCGACTGGAGTCCGTTCGATACGTAGCTGGCTTGCTCACGAGCTCGCGTCCGAGAAGCGGGTGCGGGTCGTGACAGATGCCCCCTGCTGCTGTCCCCCCCGATGCCCCCCCTTTTTTTCAAAACGAAAAAAAAACCCTAATTTGCGAGAGAGATTATGTGGGCGGTTATTCGAAGACGGATGGACGTCAAATGCTTTATTTGCACCAACTGTTCCTAGATTACGCCCTCCGAAATTATAAAATGCTTTATTTTATTTTTTCGTTCTCGATCTGCAAATTAGGATCTACATGTGCGCGCCGGTGTTGGCCACGTTAACAGCTCATTCGTAAGGTCTCTGTTGACGACTTTACATAAAGATGACGACGACGAAGTCGACAAAGACGACGACGACGACGAATCACAGTTGAAGCCGCCATGGATTCGATCAGCGGTAAACTGACAGCAGAAGAGATGAAGGCCTTGGTTGATGATATTTTATCAAAGAGATTAACCGAGGCAACCCCACGTGTGATCCATACTGATGTGGATCTGTCATCCTACAAAATGGAGAAGTTGGACAAGCTGGAGACGAAGTTGGAAGGAACGTCCAACTACTTGAAATGGTCACGGCGGCAATGCGGATGCTGAAGGGACGAGGCTTGGTTGGCTACGTCATTGGCCAAACCAAGGCGCCAGATGATCCCTCCTCCAAGGAGTTTACTTTTTGGGAAATTGTCACCAATATTATGGCTGGATGGTTGACAGCCTCCTTGACCGACCAGGTGTCGGGCAATGTAGAGGCGATGGAGGCTGCTGCTGATATATGTCGGACTTTGAAGGATATGTACTCAGGCTCAGGCAATCCTATGCGGGTCTTCCAATTGCAGGATGAACTTGATAGGGTGGCCCAGGACGACCGTACCATCTCTGAGTATGCAGCACTGTTGAAGAAGTACTGGTCTGATCTGGATCACTATGATCCTCTTGGGATAGAAGATGCACAAGTCGAACCAGCATTTGCGAAACATTTCCAAAAGTTCTTGGATTATATTTCGCGACAACGGATGATGAAGTTCTTGAAGGGTCTTAACCCTGTGTTTGAGCATAGAAGGAATGTACTCCTAGCACAGTCCATGCTTCCAACCTTAGAAGAATCCATAGCTGCCATGGCATAAGAAGAGGCTCGATTGAAGTTGATGCCCAACAAGGGCTATTTCCAGGGGAAGCAAGCCGATGTTGATAAGTCTGCCCTTGCCGCCTTCAATCAGCCTCCCTCTGTGGCCGGTGTTTGCCACAACTGTGATGACTCAGGGCATTATATCAGATTTTGTCCAAAACCCCTTCAAAGTCAGTCGAGTGATCGTGGACGGGGCCACGGAGGACATCGAGGTGGTAGAGGCGGTTATGCTGGTAGAAGGGGAAATTATTCTGGAGGACACAAAGCTAATCTGGCGAAGGAAGGGGAAGAAAATGACCTAGATGAGTTAACCCCTCTTGAGAAGGAGTTCCTCGCGAGGTTACGCAGCACGAAGCTGGGTTCGGACGACAGTCATGGGGTGTCATCTACCTCGGGGGATCACATCACTTGCTTTGTCCAAACCTGCACAGGTATTCATGCAAATGCTCTTGCAGCAGCTGTCCACCAACCAGGTTGGATTATGGACTTTGGGGCATCTCGCCATGTCACGGGGTCCCGTGGTGAGTTCCAGGACTATACTCTCCTACCGACGCCGGAGAGCATTCAGACTGCTGATGGTAACTCCAGCCCTGTCATGGGTAAAGGCACTGTCGCATGCACCCCTTCTCTCACTCTCACCAATGTCTTACATGCTCCGTCTTTTCATGTCAATCTTCTTTCTATTAGTGCCATTATTCTTGATCTTAACTGTACTATTTCCTTTGACATTCTTACGGTGACTTTTCAGGAGAAGGGGACAAGACGACGACTAGGGACTGGCACATGGCATAAGGGGCTGTGGTACTTGGACAGGACTGGACTGGACAAAGCATTGGCATCTCTGGTAGCAGATACACCACCGGAAGATTTACGGCGTAGTGTAGAAGATGAATTGCTACTCTACTACCAGCGTGTCAGTCATTCTTCTTTTAAAATTATTAGTTGAATGTATCTGTCCTTATACCAAAGGGCTAATAAAGAGAAGTTATTTTGTAATACATGTGAGTTGGGTAAACATACCAGAAGCACGTATGTGAGTTCAGGAAGTAGAAGTTCAGCTGCATTTGATATGATACATTCGGACGTATGGAGCCCTTGTCCTACAACCGGTATTAACGGTTTTCGATGGTTCGTCACTTTTATTGATTGTTATACTCGCGTGACATGGGTCTACCTTATGAAGAATAAAAGTGATGTCTTTGAGGCATTTCGAGACTTTCATCGCCGGGTAGAAACATAATATGGCACTAAAATTAAGTGCTTACGGTCTGACAATGGGACGGAGTGTACAAATAAGAAGGTTGCTGAGTATTTATCCACTCATAGAATACTACACCAAACTTCATGTGCCTATACACCGGCACAAAATGGTGTGGCCGAACGAAAGAACAGACACCTGCTGGAGGTCGCACGGATGATGATGCTGGCTATGAATGTCCCGAAACACTTATGGGGGCAGGCGGTGTTAACGGCCTCTTATCTCATCAACAGAATGCTATCTCAGGTATTGGACTGGAAGACACCGTTGGAGATGCTTACTGGTGCAACCACGTACACTGTTCCACCGAAAGTATTTGGGTGTGTATGTTTTGTCCAAGATAATATGCCAGGAGTTGACAAACTGGATCCTAGAGCGGTTAAATATGTCTTTGTCGGGTACACGACAACTCAGAAGGGATACGCATGTTGGAGCCCAGTTGAGCGAAAGATGTTTGTAAGCATGGATGTTACATTTAGAGAACTGGAACCATATTATGGTTCGGATGACGGTTCAGCGTTTGGTGGCACACCTAACACAGAGGGTGTTAGATGTGAGGGGGAGAAAATAAGCCCATCTGTGATGGTCGGATCGGTCCCATGCCCGGTCGTGGAAAACTGGACGAAAGGGGGAGAAAGCAGTGACTCCGATACAGAAGATGAAGAAGATACATATGTTAAACAGGGGGAGCAGCAGACAATGGAAAATGAGCTCCAAGTCTGCAGAAGGAGACAGTAGAAGTCCAGTAAGTCCAGTACTGTGCCTGTACCGTGCCCTGTGCCTATTGTACCAAGTCCCTCGTCTACTCCTGCTCCAACTCTTGAAGATATTGTCCCCGTACTGAATCAATCTGATTCTGATGCGGATCTCTCTGACTCTGATGGTATGATCTGTCCACCACCTATTGCTTCCTTAAGGAGATCTTCTCGCATCAATGCGGGTAAGGCTCCTAGTCGTTTTGATGATTATGAAAATGATATTGCCAACTACCTATCTTAATCTAACATCTCTTCGAATTATCGAGCCTTCATTGCATCATTGGACTCTACTTTGTTGCCCAAATATTGGCAGGAAGTAAAGAAAGATCCAAGGTGGAAAGCTACAATGATGGAAGAACTTGGGGCACTGGAGAAAAATAAGACGTGGGAGCTGGTTCTATTACCCAAAGGGAAGAAAACTGTGGGATGCAAATGGGTGTACACAGTAAAGGAGACGTCAGAAAGAAAAGTGGAACGATACATGGCAAAGTTGGTTGCAAAAGGATACACACAATCATATGGCATCGACTATGATGAGACGTTTGCTCCAGTAGCGAAAATGAGCACCGTAAGAACTCTGGTCTCCATTGCAGCAAACTATGGGTGGAAGCTATACCAGTTAGATGTGAAGAATGTCTTTCTCCATGGGGACCTACAAGAAGAAGTGTACATGAAACTCCCGCCAGGGTGCTACGCTACAGAATCAGACGGAGGGACATCGCATGAAAAAGTGTACAAACTAAAGAAGTCGCTATATGGACTCAAGCAATCTCCTCGAGCCTGGTTTGACAGATTCAGAAAGGCTGTTACAGGCATGGGATACCATCAAGCAAATGCATATCATACGGTCTTTCTTCAGCATGTAAGAGGCCACATCACTATACTTGCTGTATACGTGGATGATATAGTAATCACAGGTAATGATGAAGTCGAGATCGCTAAGCTGAAGTCAAAACTCGCGAAGGAGTTTGAGGTGAAGGATTTAGGAGCGATGGGATACTTTCTAGGTATCGAGGTGTGTGAAGGCGAACAAGGAATTGTTCTCTCACAGAGAAAATACGTACTAGATCTGCTGAAGGAGACAGGGATGCTGGGATGCAAAGCAGCAATCACTCCAATTGACCAAAAGTGCAATTTGGGAGCAGAAGCAGGAGAGCCAGTTGATCGTGAAAGATATCAACGACTTGTAGGAAGATTGATTTATCTGGGGTACACTCACCCTGATATCTCATTTACGGTAAGTGTAGTAAGTCGCTACATGCATGATCCAAGAACGGGTCATATGGATGCAGTGTTTCAGATCTTGAGATATCTGAAAGGGACGCCGGGGAAAGGGCTATGGTTCAAGAAGAATGGATGTATAGAAGTTGAGGGATACTGCGATGCAGACTGGGCGAGCTGCATAAACGATAGAAGGTCTACCACGGGATATTGTGTCTTTGTAGGAAAAAACTTGGTCTCATGGAGAAGCAAGAAACAGTCAGTGGTAACACGGTCTACAGCTGAAGCAGAATACAGAGCAATAGCTTTAGGAGTGTCGGAGTTGCTGTGGGTGAAAGCGTTGCTGACAGAGTTGAAGCTGGACAATGGAGCACCGTTACGTCTTCTGAGCAATAGTCAAGCTGCAATAAGTATAGCTAACAATCCAGTTCAGCACGACAGAACGAAGCACATCGAGATCGATCGATTCTTCATCAAAGAGAAGCTGGAACAAGGGATACTGAAGATTGATCATGTTCGCTCAGAAGAACAAGTGGCAGACTGTCTGACTAAGGGTCTTAGTTCATTAAGTCTGTCGAAGCTATGTAACAAGATGAGAATGATTAATATCTATCGCCCATCTTGAGGGAGAGTGTTGAGAACTAATAAGGGACTTAGTCCCACATTGGAAAATGTAGTATGAAGAGGAGCTAGACTCCCTATAAGTAGTGGAGTAGCCAATCAATAAAACACACAACAATTATTCTCTACAGATGCATCGTCTGCTCGTCACTTCACTGATATGTTAAATTCATGTGGACTCATTGATCTGGGATTCATAGGCCCAGCCTATACTTGGATAAATCGTTGATGTCCTTCTTCTAATATCTGTGAGAGACTGGATCGTGCATATGGCGATGTTAATTGGTGTGCCTGCTATCCTCATGCATCTGTTTCAATTTTGCCAAGATTGAATAGTGATCATGCTCCAATCTTACTAAACACCAACAACAACTTGGTCAGACGGATTAAAATCCCTCGTTTTGAATCTTTTTGGTTGCAAAATGGGAACTACAATGAAGAACTCCAGAGTATTTGGAACCAAGAGAGTAATCGATCTACTGACCTTCATCTTATCTTATGCAATACCCTGAACAGATTGTATTTCATGGGGAAGGAAAACATTTGGGCATATCCGCTCACGCATCATTTATATGAAAAATTAGCTTTTTATATCTAGAAACAGCAACCAAGTAACCAATCTATTCTGGATGAAGGACGTATTGCTTCTGAATTTAATGATTTACTTTATTTTGAATAGTCTTACTGGAGCCAGCGCTTCCAGTGTAATTGGGTGAAATCAGGTGATAGAAATACTAAATACTTTCATATCACAGCTACTAATAGAAGATGAAGAAATGACATTCGTGCTTTGCGTCTGATTGATGGATCATGGACTACTGATCAGGCCGTTATCTCATGTGCTATCATCTCCCACTTTCAAGATATTTTCAAAGAAGATCCTGTACAGAGTATTGATAATTCTCTCATCATCTCTGATAAGCATATTACAAATAAGGAAAATAATTCATTGTGTGCCATTTCCACTCACGAACAAGTTGAGAAAGTCATCCGAAGTAAGAGGGGCCTTAAAACACCTGGACCAGATGGCATAGCAGCACTATTCTATCAACAGGGATGGAAAATTATAGGTAACTCTCTCACTCGCACTATCCAACAATTTTTCCATACTACAGAAATCCCTCCTTCTATGAACCACACATACTTAGTTCTCATACCTAAGAACGACGTACCATCTTCTCCTGTAGATTTCAGGCCTATATCCCTTTATAATGTTTCTTACAAAGTTATATCAAAGCTGTTAACCTCCCGTATCGACCATTACTAGAAAATATCATATCCCCTACCCAAAATGCATTCGTGTCTGGCCGCCACATCACTGACAATTATATTATTGCTCAAGTGTCACGCCCCGCTCCCGTAGGAGCGATTGTCCTCGCTAAGGCGTGATATCGCACGAGCCTAGATTGCGCTCGTGCAAGGCAATTCCATAACGGCCGATTACATCGGCGGCGACGGGGTTGTCGCACAGAAGTCCCAAGCAGAAATATTGAATACTTTGCAGCGGAATTTAAAGAAGAACACATGAACACAAGTTATTGCAAGAAGCTCTTTTATTGATACTGAATACAAGATTACATTTGTGGGCGCAAGGCCAAATTACAGTCTCTCGTGCTCACTTTTCTCTCGATTACAAAGTCACTCTATGCTCTCTCTCTCTCTTGATTACAATGCTTGAGTCAGCGGAAGCTTCGGAAGGCGATGTCCATACATTATGTCCTGTATAAGTCTTCGGGTCACGCGGCCGCACGCTTCAACTCGCCAAGGAACTCCATGCCTCGACGCATCCAAGCGAGCTCCGTGCCACGAGCTTCTACCTGTGCCTGCACATAAAATACTATGTGGGTGTCAGTACCACTGTACTGGTGGAGTGAGCTTCTCGCCCACCCATACATAACCGACACGTTCATTTACTTTTGTGCAGCTTAAGTCCCTTTCCATTGTCTTCCTAGTCTTGCCTTAGGATGCATTTTAAGACTTGACGTCTCGACGTGCAACGACATTGTCGTGCTTCAATACCAGCGTGTGTTTCGATCGAGGCAGTGCCTCATCGCTTAGGTACTTGACCAGACTTCAAGGCGGGACGGCAGGGTCGTGCCACATTCTATTCCAAACTTAGACTTGTTCAAGACTGTGCTTTGTCGAGGGGCAATTCACGTGAACTCGGTCGTGCCAGGACCCTTTGATTAAACTCAAGCGCCACTAGACCAATTCTTGTGCTAACGATTCAAGTGCCAAGGGACGGCAACGGGACGACTCGTGCAGGTCGTGCCTTAGTCTTTACTTAGACTTGTTTGAACATTCAAGACTGAGGCCGTGCCTCGCTATCCAGACTTATCCATGCTACCGCCTTGCGGCCATCCTGTTAGAGTCGTTTGCTAACTTAGACAAGACTTGTCAAATACAATCTCGACTTCATGAATATTCCGATGCCATCTATCGTGCTAAGCACGGTGCCTATGCTGCAGCCCAGTCTTAGGCCCAGACATTCGTTTACCGACTAGACAAGCATTCAAGTTCTAGACTCAATCCAAAGGCATACACGCGGAGTCGCCGCTATCTGCCGACTCATCTACATGAGGAGGTCACTAGCAATTTCAAGCTATCTTGGACATGGCTCGTGGGATATCCACCTGTACCAACACGGGGAGCTAGCCCGGTGGGGTAGAACTCTCCCATGCGGTCATCCAGCATCCTACGTTGAGCCACACTTGCTTCCCCAGGGCCGAGTGATTCCGGCGCCCCGGTAATCACTCGAGAAGACTACACCTTGTCGACAAGTTGTCCATGACCATGCAAGACTCGATCTATCCAATCTATCTAGTCTTTCCTTAACATGACCATGCATTCCTTTATTCTATCGAGACCCCCAAGCCGCGGGACCGATCTCGTGTGCGGGACTTATCAAGTATTCAGGCAGGACATGACCGGGCAGGACCGGCATGCTTATTCAAGTATTCAAGCAGGACATGACCGGGCAGGACCGGCATGCTTATTCAAGTATTCAAGCAGGACATGACCGGACGGGACCGGCATGCTTAAAAAGTATTTGGCCGTGGCTCGTGCCTTAGACAGACATGATTCTCTAGGCGACGCTAACGCTCAAGTCATATACTTTATACAACGAGCCTTATTCTCAAGGGACTACTTGACTTGACAATCGCAGCTAGAGCGGGACAGCGCTAGGAATGGCTTCGTTAGCCTAGAGTAACTCTTGTTGACTCGTACGGGCAATGACTTGACGAGCGAAGGCTACGCCGAGCTACGCATCGAGGGAACGTGCTAGGCACGTGGTCGACTTAACAACCAAGTTCTCGGGTGCCTAGACTTAAGCCAACAAGCCGTACAAAGATGACTTAACTTGCGGGACGTGCGAAGGCTATGCCAAGCCTTGCGGGACAAGACCGTGCATGCTTTGTTAAGCATTCGTGCGGGCGACGCCTAGGACTTAGGCTTTTTCAAGTATCGTGACAAGTCGACGGGACAGTGCATGCTTGGTTAATCATTCATGCGGGCGACGCCTATGACTTAGGCAATTCGAGTGTCGGGACGAATCGACGGGACCAACGGAACATACGAAGGCTACGCGAAGCCTTGCACAACGGGACCGTACCTGCTTTAGCAAGAAATTACGTAGGCGACGCCTAAGACTTAGGCTATTTCAAGTGTCGGGACAATTTAGAAACTTAGGCCAACTTCCTTCTCCCAAGCCACGGGATCGAAGGATCGAGTGTCATTTTAAAGCACGCTCAGCCGACTTCTATGTATACCGTGGGACCATTTTCCATGTTCTAGGACATTCCGAACCGACGGGATTATTCCCTTAGCTATGTTGGTGCGTAGCTTTTAGATTAGCCTACCAGTGCAAGTAGAAAACATTGCGAGTTATTATGTGAAGGCTAAGATGAAGCAAGTTCACCGAAACTCCCCCACCTGTGCGAGGAGTCGCTTCGACCGAGCGAGCCTTCGAGCAGCCGTTGCAAGGCTAAGTTCCAACGTCGTCGACGTTTTGGTTTCTCCGATTGACTTTGCGTGACGGGGCACTACATCAAGAAATCCTACTCGCCATGAAGCACATCTCCAAGAAGAAAAAAAAATCTTTTGCATTAAAAATCGATTTATCAAAAGCCTATGATAGACTATCCTGGTCTTTTATCAAAAATGCCTTACATGGTGTTGGTACCCAAGGTCACAGTAATTATTTGATTATGAAATGTGTTACATCCTTCCTTCTCAATTCTTATCAATGGAAATCCTGAAGGTTACTTCAGTCCTGGTAGGGATATCAGACAAGGGTGCCCTCTATCACCTTTATTTTTTATTATCTGTACTGAAGTCCTGTCACGGCCGTTCTTCTATTTTGAAAGAGAAGATCTATTTTGTGGGATTAGAATTAATAAATATTCCCCATCTGTTACGCACTTGCTGTTTGCGGATGACTTGTTGATATTTGGTGAAGCAACAGAGGAATCTCTAATGACTGCACACAACATTCTCCATTTGTTTTCATCATGGTCTGGTAAGAAAATCAATTATAAAAAATCTAGTATACACTTTAGCAACTCTATCCCAGAGTTGGAAGGGCTTCGTCTTACTTCCCTACTTTAGTTACCTCTGATGAAGATGAATGACAAATACACTTTTGTGGGGCTTCCACTCCTAAAACCCAAATGCCAGACATCAACCTACAATTCTATTTTAGAAAAATTGTCACGCCCCAGAACCAGAATACCAGAGAGCGAAGGAGTGACTCAGTTAGCTACGTATTACGGGTAGATGAATACCGTATAATACGATCAATGCTGTCTAAAAGACGAGGGGGTGCATACTACATGAAGGTCTCACTAGGGTTACTAGACATCTATTGTCTCAGTCATTCGAACAAGAAACAGTAATAGAGAACATGTAAGATAAAGCAGTAAGGCGTCCCAAACGCTCAGTCAAAATGTTCTTGAGATCTGGCTCTACAGAACATAGCCAGACGATGTAGCAAAGTATACACAATAGTTATCAGCTGCAGTCTGACTTAGTTACAATTATGTAAAAATAAGTACAAGACAATCCGACTAACATGTCGGTGCCCAACGGGAAAATATAAAGTAAGTAACAAAACGAGCAGAAAAGTAAGGAACCCACTCGTGTCCTCCTGCGATCATTCTTCTAGTATTGACCATCTTGGAGGTGGAAGTAAGCTGAGTCCTCGAAAACTGGCTCTAAATCTGGCCATACAAAACCAGAGAGGTTAGACCTCTAATAGCAAGTACCGCAAGGAAGCACGATATAGGGAATTAGAACCAGTGATAAGAGTTAAGAATATGATAAATAAGTCTTCGCTTGCTACTGGGATTCACACAATATCACGACACTTCAAACCAACTTTCCAACCAACAAGGACAGAAGTTGATCTGTCATGTCCCGACATTCTGATCATCTCAGTAGTTAACAGAGTAGGTACAGTACACAAACAAATCAATTTAAACGGCCATTCAACTACTATGGCTTGCTACTGTAAGTTCCAAGTTACCCTGGAAATATGCAATAAGGATTCCTCAGTTCTTACTATGTACAAGCAAGGCTAGTCTACCCAATCAATCAATTATGTCAATCATGAATTTAGACGAGTCCCAGCGGGACGTCCGCCATCAATATACAAAAAATAATATAAGCAGATACCGCTCCCTGCCCGTGTGGCAGATTTGCAGTATCTGTAGGAACCAGCCGGCATGTCGGGCACTAATTGTCCCAAGGATGGCTGCCATGTAAGAACTCGAAAATCCATTCTCTCCATGCAATCATTGTTTTATTTAACTTAGTGGTCCTTATGTTGAGTGAATTCCCATGCCGTGGATCATGGTCATTCAGAATGAGTACTTTCGTACAACGTACGATATGCACAACTCTACAACGATGCCCGTACGGTTAGGTTGTAGGTCTTACATAGCGTAAAGCAACAATCAAACATAGCCACGAAATAATTATGCCTTGATCATAAGGTACACATTGAAGTCTGCACGTGCCCATATGCCAATGTTCGGGATCGGCCAATCGATTGCAATAGTTCATAGTTAACATGAACGTGTCTCATTCAATTCAATAAGACGACTAGCCAGTCTCTTAGTTCCAACTAGGAACGCATGATCAATTATTAGTCAAGGTCACAATCAATATCAATCAATGTCAATTCGGAAAAAAAAAAACAACTAAAAGGTACTATAGGCGGCAATAGATGGATGCCCATCTATGCGGCTGGGTGAGTCAGGATCCTTCTATGCGGCCAGAATCGGGTCAGAATCCCATGCGGTCCGGGAGCCAAGGGTCATGCGGCCAAAGGCTTATACGGCAAGCAAAGCAGGGTCTCATGCGGCTGGGAGCTGCTAAGTGCCATGCAGCCAAAGGCAAACAAAGTCATGCGGCTATGGGAACTCAGCTCATGCAGCTGGGGAAACTCAACTCATGCTACTGGAGAAAACAAAGTCATGCGGCTGAGGGAAACAGCTTATGCGGCAATAGAGAAGCAGCGCCATGCGGCTATGGAAACTCAGCTCATGCGGCTGGGGAAACTCAACTCATGCGGCTGGGGAAAACAAAGTCATGCGGCTGAGGAAAACAGCTTATGCGGCAATAGAGAAGCAGCGCCATGTGGCTATGGAAACTCAGCTCATGCGGCCAGGGGAAAACAAAGTCATGCATCAATGAGCCATGCGGCAAAGACCGCATGAAGACAAGATGCTTATGCGGCCGCAAGGGAAAAAGTTCATGCGGCTAAGAGTTGGGCAGAGCCATGCGGCTGAAGTCAACTCAAGTCATGCAGTTTTTAAGAGGATGGAGTCTTATGCGGCTGGAGTACTGGGACCATGGCCTATGCGGCCAAGAGCCAACAAAGCCATGCGTCCAGGGAGCCAAGGCTTATGCGACAATAAAGGGCAAGCTCATGTGGCAATGTCTGCCAAGAGCCATGCGGCTGTGGCCATGCGACCGGGGGAACTTGCCGCATGAAAGTCCATGCGGTTAAGCACTATTCTTCTTCTCCATTTTTTCGAAAAGAATGACTATGGTAGCCATGGCTTCCAAGCTCCAAAAATCCTTGATCTAAGGTCAGAATTTGGACTTCCATAGGTCAAAATGGGGTAGAACGAAATTCTCTACAACATGGACCCATTAAAACTTGAAAATAACAAGGTTTAATAGATCAAAACTCCAAAAATCTGAAAATGCAACAAGTTTAGATCTACACAAAATGAGCCATGGAAATTGAAAGTGCTAAGTGCTAAAGTGTCTAAGAATCTCGTGAGGAAGGCAATGGAACAACAAAAATTGAAATTCATCACGAAGCAAGTTGTACTTGCCTAGCTCTCTAGGTTGGTGGGAGAGTTATGAGGAAGAAGAAGAGTAATGAGAAAGAAGTAATGAAGAAAGAGAAAAGAGATAGGGCTTAAATGGGGGTGGTGGTAGTTCATGTAAAACCGGAAATAAACCAACCCGGTCGAACCCAAAAGCGAAGTAAAGCAGAAAATAAAATGCAAAAAAATAATTAGCGTGAAATTAAAGGAATTTAAATACAGAACAATGCATGATAATTATTAAATAAATACATTCAAGCAGTATATGTATAAAAATAAAAAAATATGTATTCTGGGAACGGGGAGTGACATCTCTACTCTCCTTAGAAAAATTTCGTCCTCGAAATTTCAAATCCAAGCAAGATAGAAATATCAGAGCCAAACTAATCTGAGTACAAGCAATCATTTTACAATGTCAATAGCAAGTAATACATTTATATTTATCCATCTACGACATCAAACAATTTTACTCATAGGGTGACAAGCATGAGGAGTCAAGACAATCAAGGTATACTGAAAGAAATGTACCTTGTGAGTCAAATGGGTGCGGATACCGTGATCGGATATCATCCTCACGTTCCCACGTTGACTCTCCTAAGGAATGATGACCCCAAGCAACACGGATAAGGCTGATTGTTCGGTTCTTGAGTATCTTCTCCCTTCGGTCCAAAATGGACACCGACTATTCCTCATAAGACAGGTTGGTACCAACAACCAGCTCAGAATGATCGAGGATATGGCTTACATACCTACGCAACTGAGATACATAAAATACATCATGCACCTTTCGTAATAAAGGTGGAACGGATAAACGATAAGCAACATCGCCTACCTTATCAAGGATAGCAAATGGGCCCACGTATCGTGGACTCAGCTTCCCGCGAACGCCAAATCTAATGATCCCACGAGTAGGTAAGATCCGCAAGAACACGTGGTCCCCAACAGAAAATTCTAGCGGCCTACGATGCTGGTCTGTCCAATGACGATGTCGATCTTGCGCAATTCGAAGCCGCTCTCTAATCCCCTTAACCACTTCAACTGTCTGAACAATCATTTTCGGGCCTAACATCTTTCTCTTCTCGATATCATCCCATGCTAGTGGCGACCTACACTTCTTATCATATAGTGCTTCGAATGGCGCCATCTGGATACTGGCTTGATAACTGTTGTATGAAAATTCAACTAAGTGCAGGTGACCCTCCCAAGACCCTCCAAAATCTAGGGTGCAAGCTCGTAACGTATCTTCTAAGGTCTGAATTGTTCTCTCTGATTGCCCGTCTGTCTGTGGGTGGTAAGTCGTACTAAACCTTAACTTGGTACCCAGGCTATGATGTAAACTCTTCCAGAAATGGAATGTAAAACGGGCATCTCTATCTGACACAATACTGACAGGGACTCCATGCTGTCTGACTATCTGCTGCATATACAACTCTGCCAACCTTTCTGTAGATTGTCCTACTCTAAAAAGAAAAAAATGTGCCACCTTCGTAAGCCGATCTACTATCACCCAAATAGCATCCTTACCACTTGGTGATCTCGGTAAACCGGTCACAAAGTCCATTGTGATATGTTCCCACTTCCATTTCGGGATAGGAAGCGGTTGAAATAATTCAGTTGGCCTATGTTGTTCTGCCTTCACTTGCTGACATATTAAGCAATGTAAAATGAATCTAGCTATCTCTATCTTTATTCCGTTCCACCAGAAGTGTTGCTTGATATCTTGGTACATTTTGGTCCCTCCAGGGTGTATAGAATACTAAGAACTGCGGGCTTCTGCCATAATCTCCTGTCTGATATCTCCACTAGACACACATAGACGTAATCCAAATCTAAGTGTACCATCTTCATGAATTTTCATATCCTTCCTGAGTCCCGACTCGCATTTCGTCTTAAGCTTCTAAATCCTTGGGTCCTGTGCCTGAGCTGCCTTGATCATGTCTACTAAGTCGGATTAAACTTGTAGGCTTGCCAGAATTCCTACGTCACTAGGAAGTATAACCTCGATGCCCATCTCCTGAAGGTCTTCTAAAATGTGCTTTTGTGTTGTCAACATAAATGCGCCGCCTCTCCTACTAAGAGCATCTGCTACCACGTTAGCCTTTCCTGGGTGATATTGAAGCTCCACGTCATAATTCTTGATCAACTCTAACCATCTTCTCTGTCTCATGTTCAGTTCCTTCTGGGTAAAGATGTACTTCAGACTCTTGTGGTCTATGCACATGTCCACTCGATCACCATACAAGTAATGTCTCCATAGCTTCAAAGCAAATACTACTGCCGCCAACTCCAAGTCATGAGTTGGATAATTCTTCTCGTGGTCTCGAAGTTTTCTAGATGCATATGCTATCACCTTCCCATGTTGCATGAGGACACACCCAAGTCCCTTTTCTGACACATCACAATATATGGTAAAACCTCCGGGTCCAACCGGTAATGTAAGAATAGGTGCCGATATCAACTTCTGCTTTAAATTCTCAAATGATATCTGACATTCTGCCAACCAGACGAATGACACATCTTTCCGTGTCAAGCGAGTCATGGGTGCTGAAAGTCTTGCAAAGTCTGATACGAACCTTCTGTAATATCCTGCCAATCTCAAGAAACTCCGCATATCTGCTACGGTCTTGGGTACTGGCCAACTCTCTACTACTTCCACCTTCTTGGGATCTACTGCTACTCCAGCCTCTGATATGATGTGTCCCAAAAATAAAATATGATCCATCTAAAACTCATACTTGCTGAGCTTGGCATACAACTGGTTCTCCCTCAGAACCTGTAACACTTTTCGGAGGTGGTCTTCATGCTCCTCTTCACTAGCTGAGTATACGAGAATGTCGTCGAGGAACACAATGACAAATTGATCTAAGTATGGCATAAAGATGCGATTCATCAAATCTATGAATATTGCTGGAGCATTGGTCAAACCAAACGACATAACTAAGAATTCGTAATGCTCGTACTTCAACCTGAATGCTGTCTTGGGAATATCCTCTTCTCGAACTCTAACTTGATGATACCTTGACCGAAGATCTATCTTGGAGAAAACCCTTGCTTTGTTTAACTGGTCAAACAAGTCGTCGATCCTTGGTAGTGGGTACTTGTTCTTTACTGTTGCCGTGTTGAGCTTTCTGTAGTTAATGCACAATCTGGATGACCCATACTTCTTTCTCACAAGTACCACTGGTGCTATCCATCGTGATACGCTAGCCCGAATGAACTTTTTCTCCTTTAGTTCCTCTATACGCTGATATACCTTAGCCTGCTCTGAATCCGCCATTCTGTAAACTCGATCTGATATCGGTTTAGTTTCAGGTGCTAATTCTATACTGAACTCAATATCCCTTACCGGTGGTAGACCTGGAAGTTCTTCGGGAAATACATCTAGAAACTCTTCAACTACCTTTGGAACTAGAACTTCTTCCATTGCCGTTACTACTCCTTGCTCTTGTTGAGTTGCCACTGATCTGACTAAGGTAAATCGCTTCATGCCTGGAATATTAAAAGATACACTCCCTCTACGATAATCTGTCTTTCAGCCAGTCCATGCCTAAGATAACGTCGAAATTTCCAACAGAAAATTCTATCAACCTGGCGGGTAAGGAATGCCCGCAAACTACAATACTACACGCTAGAATGACTCTACTAACTCCTACGAGCCCATTACCAGTGAGTATATTCAACCTCCCTGACAATGCCTCGAATTTTATTCCTAGTCATGTCACAAATTGTGCAGATATAAATGAGTATGATGCTCCCGAATCAAACAATGCTACTGCGGGATATGAGACGACGAGAATGTTACCTGCCACAACATCTCCCGATGTCAATGCCTCCTCTAAGGACAGATTGAATGCCTGCCCTCGGCCTCCTTGTTGGTTCCCATGCTGCGGCCTAGCCTGGTGTTGCTGCTAGCCCCTGCCTTGGTGCTGGGGTGGCCTATGTTGTTGCTGCTGCATCGCGGCGGTCCTTACTGCCGAAATATCTGAGTCTACGACATGAACGGGCGTTGTGCTAACGGTCTCGCTGCTACCGCTGGTCCTTGATACTGTCTTTCCCCTGGTGCTGGCAGCACAAAAAATTGTTGTACTTGTCCTCCTGACCTCGAATTCATAGGACAGGTGGAAACTCGATGATCTGAACTTCCACATATCAAACACTGCCCGTTCAATGCCCGACACACATCTCTAGTGTGCCCTGTCTTCCCACAATAGGTGTAGCCCGCTGGGGGTTGCTGGTTCTTCCTCTGCTGCTGCTGCTGCTGCTGCCTTGTTGGTGGTGCTGGCCCTCGCATTGCCACATCGTGAATATGAACGCCAGGGGATGGTACTGTTATTCGGGGCGCTACTCTTCATCCTCCTTCAATCTGATTGTGAGATCTCTTCTGACCTCTAATCCTTGCTGCGATCCCCTGAATGGTGATCTCATGCCTTCGGGTTGCTATCAATACCTCGTCAAAAGTCTGGTAATTATGCTCCTCTATCAATTGTAAGAGCTCAAGATGAAACCCTTGCTGGAACCTCATAGCCCTCTGGCTCTCCGTTGCTACCATCTCCGGGGCGAACCTACTCAGTCTGCAGAACTCTGCTGTATAAGCGTCTACTGTCTTGCCGGCCTGCTTGAGGTTGATAAACTTCTGTTGTAGCTCAAACTACGCCACAACTCTATATTACTTCGTCTTGAATCTCGCAGTAAAATTGTCCCCAGCAACAGGACGTCTGATGCCCACTTCCTTTGATTCCCACCAATTACGTGCGAGATCCTGAAGTGTCACGACCTGCACCCAGTGAAAGGGCACGAGAAGTGAATACTCCCAGCCTACGCCGCAGTGTCGACAGTAGAACGTTGTCCTGAGTCACAGTATCTAATACAGTCTAAAATAAGCTCCGAATGGAGAGTAAATAATAAGTACTCAATCACAATACTAAGCTAGAATAGAATAGAAAGTCTCAAGAGAGTCATAGATATAAATAAAAGTCTAGGTGTAAACCACCAGAACAAAACTCAAGTACAACTCATAATGTCTCAAATAGAAAGATAATAAAAATACTAAGTCTCAGCTAGACTATGGGCAAGTCCTCAGCGACTGCTGGATCCTCCTGAGGGTCCACGTCACCAGTGTCATCTAAGCCAATGCCATAATAAGTAGGGCAGAACTCTTCATCATCACTTGTAAAATTTTCAACATGCCCAATCAGGACGGAACGAGTACATATCTCTCACAACAGTTCATATCAGGATTGGACATATAAAGCAAGCTATAGAAAACTATACATGAATTGCTGTAAAGAAAATCAATAAGAGAGAGACTATAAGAATGAGATATAATATGATAAATAGAGAAATGTAACCATTTACGTGATTTAGAGCATGAATTGGTTATGTAAACGGTTTGAGTTGCACATGGATAAACTATGGAGTTGCACATGGATACCTACTGGGGATAATGATCACATAACCAACTACACTCTCCCTACCCCAATCAATACACAAGGATCAAGACATGATATGTTATTGCACATGGATAACAACTACTTTATACATGGAGCTCATATGGTCATGAGTGTACATGAATAACACATGAGTGCACATGGATAAATATGAATACATAGAGTACATGATGGTCACGATAAAGTACATAAACATGATATACTTGATGTATCCAAGGGGATAATATCGCATGAAAAGATCCAGAGGGTACTAATCTGTGTGAACATCGTGTCAGCATCAAGTATACTAGTCTATAACAAGAGAACATATCCAAAGAAGTATGAAAAGATCAGAGAATGTACTCGTCTGGCAAACTGAACTGCTGATGATGAAGTGTAGCTAAACTGGGACAATATAAACCTATTTAAAGTATACACATGTCACAACCAAGTCTACAATATCAAAAGAAATAGCTACAATGCAAGACCACATGCTTCTAGGTCCCTTTTGGTCAAAGTCAACCCTCAGTCAACTCTGGTCAAACCTGGTCAACGCTGGTCAAACCTGGTCAAACCTGGGTCAACTAGTCCGTCTACTAATTTCTAGGTCATACACAAAATTCTAGGTCATTTGGAGTTCGTTTGAGTTGAATTGGATCAAGTTTGACCCAAAGTTGACTTTTATCAATTTGGTCAACTTGTCGGCCAATTCGACTAAACTAAGCTCAAAATGACAAACCAAATCTGTTCTAGGACTCCTATAGTTATATACACAACTACGATCTATTCTAAGAGGGTTCTCAAGCATACAAACTATGCACACATAGGTATATATACACACATGTGTATATACAATACAAGTCAAACCTTAATTCTAACAAATGATTGTGTGTGTGTGTGTGCGTGTCCTGGAGCTTACTGAAATGGGGTCAAATCTGAGATTAAAAACATCCAAACATAACCATGGTATTTCCCAAATTAATATACTATTATATACATATATACAAATAAGAAACTATCTATCTATATATATATATATATATATATATATATATATATATATATATATATATATATATTTCTATATATATATATATATATATATATATATATATATATATATATATATATATATATATATATATATATATATATATATATATATATATATAGTTATATCAATGCTAACAAGGAAGAATAGCCAATGGTTTTTGAAATAGGTTTAGTGAAACCCTAGGAGAGCCAATTTTTTTCGACCCATTCTCAACATATATACATTAGCAATGGGTTTCAACGGGATTATATATATATATATATATATATATATATATATATATATATATATATATATATATATATATATATATATATATATATATATATATATATAAATGTATACATAGCTACTAGGAAAGCATATATACTCATAAATGATGGAAAATTATGAAACAAATCCAAAAGTTGGTTCCCACAAATCCGAAATCTCATATACATACTGAAAACTCAGATTTTATAAACTAAATAGCTGGAAATCAAATTATCACATTTAAACTCAAAATCGAAATTAAAGAAACAAACCCATTTTCACACAACGACCCAAAATGAGATATACACCAAACGAACCCGCAAAACTCGTCATACACGTTGGTCTCGATCCACGTGATGCGCTCGTATACTCTCGGGTTCAAAATTGTGTTCGTGCCATGTCCACAGAACGCGTATCGGAAATTTCCGATACTGCATGATAACGCGCACTTGCGCGTGCGTTCTCGCTCGTTCGAGCACCGCACACACAACGAAAAGCCCTGTGCTTGTGCACGTAGCTGGGGGGTCCTGGGGTAGGTCTAGGACACGGCCACGTAGCGACACGCCGTGCCGAAACAGCGCACGCAGCCCCGCACCTGTGCGCCCTCGTGCGCGCGGTTCTGCCTCCGTGGCTCGCTCGTCGGGCCACGCCACGACTCGGAGTTGGTTCCTCGGGTAGTCTAGGTATAGGTCGACGTGTCCCAGGTCCTGGAATGGGTCTTCGTTGCGTCGTGTGCGCGCACAAAGTCCGTTTTAGCGACAAAAATCAGCCTGAACGCACAGTGCGGCTGAGCGGTGCACGTCGGATTTCTCTACGCTCGCTCAACGAAAAGTCGTAAAATTTTATGAGGATGGGGGCAGAGGTTGTCCCCACGAGCTCAAGAAATTTCATGCAAAAATACGGCCTGTGCATCGAGAAACAACGCGCGGACAGCAGGGCACGTACGGCCTCGTGCACGGAATCCGTGCACGTGCGTCCGATGCCCGAGACGCCGCTGCAACGTTGTCAAAACCAAATCCGTCTTCACAAAAGTTTATCAAAATAATATTATCTAAACATCCATGAAGACAGAATCGAAAAATAGTAACTTTCTATCCTAAGCGGCATTTCGTCGAACACGTGCCGTAAAGGACCGACACGTGTCCGATACTGCCATCAAACGAAGTCAAAATCCAACCAAATTTCGTGTACAAGTCTAGGGCACCTATATGGATACAAAAATGAAAGAAATTCCAAATTTACTATGGTAGATAAGGGTTTACCTATTGAGTGTCAAAAACTCAATGAACGGAGCCCCTCGGTTGTCGTGTCAGCCGATTCCCCTCAAGCAAAAGACTCTGTCTCCTCGCTAGAAATTCTCCAGGAGATCCTCCTCTCTTCGATGAGTGCAACGGAATTCTTTTGGGAAGAAACGGACTCCGGATGAAAGAAATATGAGTTTTGGAGAAGGGAATCTATTATGGTTCACTTGTGGAGGCTCAAACTTCACAAATGAATGAAAGGGGGAGGGGGGTACTGCTATTGGGCGGCCAGAAATAGGTCTCCTAGGGTTAGGGTTTCACTTGGGCCAACTCATTATCAAGTAGAAATGGGCCCAAGTCAAAAAGGCTTAAAGGCTTGCATGCAAAATGCTAAAATAAATCAATTAAAGCCTTAAAAATAATCTAATGCCTAAAATAAATTCTAAAAATAAAAATAACAATTCTAAGGCATGGTTAGGCCCCTATACAATGTCCACTAAGGTTAAACCAGTTGCTAGCACAACACAAGTCAACATATCTAGAAAATCACAAAACGGCCAAAATGGCTAAAATGACCAAAATACCCCCTTCTGTGAAAAAGTGGATGCTACAAGTCTACCCCCCTTAAAATAATTTCGTCCTCGAAATTAAAGACAAAAATGCATGATTAAGAAATGACAAAATTATACCTCAAGACTGGAAAAGATAGGGGTACCGTTCGCGCATCTCATCCTCTCTCTCCCAGGTGGACTCTCCTGGAGAGTGATGGTTCCAAGCTACGCGAACTAAGGGTGTCGACTGGTTCTGCAACACCTTCTCCCATCGATCCAGCATCTCCACAGGCTGCTCTGGATAACTGAGAGTAGGGCCCACCTCAATCTCGGAATGGTCCAGTATATGGCTAGGATCTGCCACATACCGTCTCAACTACGATACATGAAATACATTGTGGACTCCTGCTAAGGAAAAAGGCAAGTCCAGTCTGTATGACACGTCACCGACCCTTTCGCTGACAACGAAAGGTCCGACATAGCATGGGCTCAGCTTCCCTCCTCCACCGAAACGAATAGTGCCTCGAGTCGGTAAAATCCTCAAGAATACCATATCTCCAACCTAGCACAAGCATGGTCTCAATTAACTAAAAACAATCACATAATCAACAAAATCACAAACAACAAGATTCTAATCCTAAGTCTAAGCTATACCTCAAACTGCAAAGGCTCCGGTGGCTGTCGGCCCAATGCCGTTGTCTGTATTGCGCCACGCGAATTCGATCTCCAATATCATCCCAAGACAAGGGTCCCAGTAAAGCTCGCTCTCCAATATCATCCCAAGACAAGGGAGTACTACATCTACGTCCGTACAATGCCTCGAATGATGACATACCATTGCTGGCCTGGTAACTGTTGTTGTATGCAAACTCTACCAAGTGCAGGTGATCCTCCCATGATCCTCCAAAATCCAGAACACAAGTTCGCAGCATGTCCTCGAGAGTCTGAATAGTCCTTTCTGACTGTCCGTCCATCTGAGGGTGGTATGCAGTACTGAATTTGAGCTGAGTGCCCAAACTAGCCTGCAGACTCCACAAGAAATAGAAAGTAAAACGACTATCTCGATCCGAGACAATGCTCACCGGAACTCCGTGTATCCTGACAATCTGTCGCTTATACAACTCCGCTAGCTTCTCAGTAGACGTCCCCATTTTGAATGACAAAAAGTGGACCGATTTGGTCAACCTGTCCACGATGACCCAAATCGCGTCTTTCCCTCCTGATGAACGCGACAATCCAGAAACAAAATCCATCGTAATGTGCTCCCACTTCCACTCCGGAATGGGCAATGGCTGCAACAGTCCTCCTGGTCTCTGTCTCTCTGTCTTAACCTGCTGACAGACTAGACACCTGGTTACAAAGCGTGCTACCTCCCGCTTTATCCCATACCACCATACATGCTCTTTCAAATCCCTATACATCTTATTGGCACCTGGATGCATGGTGTACTGAGAGCGATGGACCTCCTGCATAACCTACTTCCGAAGCTCTCCGCTAGGCACACACAGTCTGGAACCGTGCCTCAATGTGCCGTCCTCCGCAATGATGAACTCCACATCTGCCAATCCTGCTCGAACCTGCTCTCGGGTACACCGCAGAGTAACATCGTCGAACTGAGATGACTTGATCCTCTCCATCAAGTCTGACTGAATCTGAAGGGCCCACATCTGCATCTGAACTCCTGGCACGATTACCTCGATCCCCAAACTCTCCAAATCTACTAATAGCTGACGATCCATCGTCAAGCACATAGCTACCGGATACCTACTCAAGGCATCGGCAACCACGTTGGCCTTCTGTCACGACCCGCTACCCAAATTATTGGGCCGGGCCGAGTCATGTCCAGCCTACGCTGGAGATAAAGCGCAGTAAGCTGTTCTAGAGATAACAAGATAAGACTAAATGTGCTAACAGTTCTATAAGTAAATAAGAGTCATAATTGCTCCAAACACAAAAGTCATCTCATATAATAATAAGTCCAAGTACAAGTCTGAAATATAAAACTGGATACAGATCCAGTTACAAAATACATAGTCTAATACATGACTACTCTCAAAAGTCTAAAGCAAATAGACAACTAGACGAGGTTCCCCACAGGTACATCCTCGTAAGGCAGAGCCTGGTCCTCGGCAGTAACTCCATAATATGAGTCACAGAGCAACTCCTCCTCAGTAAGAATACCTACAACGTTATCCTGTCAGGACGGAAGCAAGTACTGATTCTAGCAAACTAAATATACGAAACATAAAATGAACATGAATGTAAATAAACTGGAATTATGGTACATCATAATCTATCATGGCAAGGACATATATGTCATAGAGACAGATGTATATGTAATGTTTAAAACTGTAGCAGGTACGTGATCGTCAATAGGTGTACAATATACTGTGGCACAATGTAAATAAAACGTACATATGTACAAGTGTACAGGCATAGGTGTACCTCCGTACAGAAATACTGGATAATGGCCTACGGCGCAGTATCATATAGAATAAACTTTGCTCGGTACGAATAAGGGGGCATGATCACGTACGCTACTAGCAGTTTCCCCATACCCAGATTCTAATCATGTGAGAGATATAAAACTTTTCTAAAACATGGTAGTGACTGAAAGTAATACAACATGTGAAGGTTTAACTTGCTACCCCAAGGATCAACATTTCACATGGTTGATTCGCAGTTCAATGTTGTAATAGTATGTAAAGTTTGTAGAAAGTACTTGCCTCTAGCAAAGCAAAGCAGCGATAAAAATGCTATAGATGCCTGGTGACTCGTCACAGTAGAAATAAATACATAAACTTAGTTTTTATACTAAGTTAAACACTACGACACTAGTGGTACAATACGACTTTCTGATTGGACACCTAGCCAAATGGTGACTTTAGCATAGAAGACCAATGTGGGGTGACACAATACTCAAACTAATTTTCTAGGGTCTTTACACTAGTGCGGGGTGAGGTTTAGTACGACTAAAACGCAAAACAACACAAAAAGTTGTAAGTCGTAATTATTTAATAATTAAATCAACTGTACACTATATTCCAACAATTTTTGAGATAGACAAAAAGCTCTATTTTACATAAAATAAAGTACCAAAATGATCCTTGTTAATTATAAAAATTTATACTAATTTTTCTGGAATTTATAAACCCTCATAAATATTTATTAAAAATCAGCAAACATAAATATTCAAAATGAGTTCTATTTTTCTATTTTTTATAAAATACCAACAACACTTAATAAATGCTGGAAAAATTATAATAAATTGTCTAAATTTACAAAGTATTCAAATATAATTTTTTCCAGATTTTTACAGCAATTAAAATATATATAAAAATTCAAAAACAACAAGCAACAGTTTCTGGAAAATAATTATTTAATTATTTACTATTTTTGTCCATGTATTCGAATTGAACCGAAGTCCAGATACAGGATCCAGAGCCATGAATCAAGTCCAATATGACTTGTACAGACTCTGAATGTATTAGACACAATTGGACCCAAAAACTCATGCTAGGTTTAGACATCAATTGGTCATAATAAATAAAATACAGGAATTTAAATAATAATAATATATATTTAAAGTGGCAAAAATATACAAGTCATAAAATTATATAATAAAATAATTGTGAAATTTTACATAACAATATTTTGTACAAGGTAGAATAAAGATATAACTACAATAATTATATATACATAAAAATATATAGATATTTATATATAATATAACACATGGATATATATATATATAAATTACATATATAGTATATATATATAGATATAATATATATATATAATAGAATACTCAATATAAAACATATATATAACATTACAATTACTGTATACATATAGATATTAAACAGTATATAATATAATAATATATATATATATACATAAAGAATATATATATATATATAAGATATATATATATATATATAGATATATATATATATATATATATATATATATATATATTTATATTATGTATATGTATATATATATATATATAATATATATATATATATATATATATATATATATAGATATATTCTATATATATATATATAGATATATATACATACATATAAATATAGATATATATATATATATATATATATATATATATATTATAATTATATATATATATAATATATATATTATAATACTAATTATAAAATATATACATATATACCATTAATTATATATATATATAACATATATACCATTACTATGTATATATAATATATATATATATAGATAATATATATATATATATTAATATATATAGTAATGGTATATATGTATATATTTATATAATATAATAACTAAATAAAAATATTACATATATATATATATATATATATATATATATATATAATATATATATAATATATATATATATATATATATATATATATATATATATATAACTAAATAAAAACATAAATATATATATATATATATATATATATATATATATATAATATATATATATATATATATATATATATATTATATATATATATATATATATATATATATACAGAAATACATATACATATATACATAAATATAAATAACTAAATAAAAACAAAACAAATAAAAATAAAACAAACACAGCAAGGGGGGGTTCGAACTCGGCCTAGGGGGGTCGGGTCTTAGGTTCGGTCGGGCTGGCCAGGGGGTCAGCCCGAGCTGTATGTTAGGGGTAGGGTTTGGGTTAATGTTATTTAGGTTTAGGTTAACGGGTTTTAAACCCGATAAAATAAATCTGAACCCATTATTTAATTCGAATTTATTTTTGTATCCTCGTGTCCTGACAGTTAGGGACACGAGTCTTGTATCAGTGCTAAGCATGACACGCACGAGTCCTAATACGCGTGTCCGAGCACAGGGTTGGGGTTCTCGTGTCCGAGCGAACCACGTGTGTGAGTTCGAGACACGCACGACACAGTTCGAGTTTGCTACTCACGTGTTCGACGAGCTAGGGGTGTTCGAGCGTGCTGGCGGCGGCTAGGGGCGTCGGGGACGCGACGCTTGGGTGGCGCTGCGTTCGTCTCAGCGTGGCGCGTCGACTGGTGGCAGTTGGGGGCGGTGGCGACCGCTGTGGAGGCTGAACGGGGGATGGTCGGAGCTAGGGTTTCGACGAGGAAGAAATGGGGGAGACGGTGGTCATGGTGGTCAGATTTTAGTCTAGGGTTAGGGTTTCGGGGTCGGGGGGTTCTTATAGGGGGTTTAGGTCGGTCGAAATCGATTGGGGCGGCCGAAAATGGCGGAGAAAGGGTCGGTGGACGTCGGCAGCTGGCCTGGTCGTGGAGGGTGGGTGAAGTAGGGTTAGCATTTAGGTCCCTAGGATTTTAGGAATTACAGATAGGTCCAAAACCTAACAGTTTGCAAATATCAATTTGTAAACTGTATTTAGAACAATTTAATTTATTGCAAACTAACATTAAAACAAATTTAAATATTATAAAACAATATTAAAACAATTCAGTTAATTACAAATTGGTATATTTTTACTTAAAAACTATTTAAAAATTATTTAAAAATTCTAAAAAAATTCATAAAATCATAATAAATTATTTTAAAGCTAAATATGCCATTAGCAATTAATTAACACTAATTAAATTAAATTTTGAAAAACAGGGACTGACAAGTCTTCCCTCCTTAAAAAATTTTGTCCTCGAAATTTACAAGGATTGAAGACCCGACAATATTCTAACATAGCAAGCAATGCAACAAATGACAAAGGCTATGATCGAAACTAACCTCTAAGGTATCAAGCGGGAACGGGTGGTTCCCTCACAGCGGTTGGATCGAACAAGTAAGGGTATCTCTCCCTCATGTCCGACTCTCTCTCCCAAGTAGATTCACCCGGAGAGTGACGGCTCCAAGCTACTCGTACTAAGGGTATAACCTTGTTCCTCAGCCTCTTCTCCCTCCTGTCTAATATCTCCACTGGCTGCTCAGTAACTGCAAGGCTCGGTCCGATCTCCAACTCTGAATGATCTAGCACACGGCTGGGATTCGAAACATATCTTCTCAGCTGAGACACATAAAAAACATCGTGAACTCCTGCTAGGTTGGGTGGAAGTGCAACCCTGTGTCACTACCACTTTTCTAGCTTGAGGGTATTTTGGTCATTTTGGTCATTTTTGAAATTTTGAGAATTATTTGGAATTATTATGTATTATTTAGATTTATTGGAATTAATATGATTTTTAGAGATTTTTAGTATAATTGATTTTGGTGTTTTAGTTGACTTTGACTTATGTTGACTTTGGAGACTAACCTAGTGGCTAACCTAGGTCATGACTATGAGATTAGGATATGGAAACCTAGGTTGAATTAAGTTAGTGATAATTAACCCATTAGAATTTATTTTGGGAAAATAGGATTTGAATTGATTAGAAATAGCTTGTGATTTCACAAGTCATGACTTGTGACTTAGGCTTAATAGCCCATAGGCCCACACCATGAACCAAACCTAACCCTAATCAGCCCATGGCAGCCACCATTGATCCTTTTCCCTATTTAATCCCCTCCTAGAAATTAGGGCTAGCCTCCTTAGGAATTATTTGCTATTTTGGAAGAGGTGAGTCTCCATCTTCCCTAATCCCTAAAAAATCCATTTCAACTCCATTTTCCTCCAAACCAATTGCAATAGGACCTAATATTAGTCTACTTGCTGTTGGTATTAAGTGATTGTAGGAAAGAAATAATTTGTGGGAGTTTGGTGGCTTGAGGAACCCTTTCCATTTGGGGATTTGGACCCTTTGCTCATCAATAGGTATATTTCAATCTACTCTATGTAATTTCTGTTTAATTGCATTTCTAGGATGCCTAGCCCTAACCTAACAGTAGGATAGGCTAACCCTAGATTTCGAGTCCATTTCGTGTTCGTATCGGACACGTATCAACCCATGTGTGTAGGTGTTTGGTGAAATGCCTCAAAGGACATTTCGACCTAATTTTAGGATTGTGTTTGAATAGGAAATTAGGATTTGATCTCACATGTGTGATTCTTGTGTTTTGAACACGTTTTCGTGTTGTGTCGTGTTGGATTCAGGACACGTACACGCGGTCGTGCACACGCGCGCGCGGGCAGGGAGCATGCCCTGCTGCTCGGGTGGCATTGCTCTGTGCACACGCCACTTGGACACCTAAAAATTGACACACGTATCGTACTCTTGACTGACATGAGGATCCTAAAGTATCACGAGCTCTCGTGTCGTGTCGGACACGTATTTGCACGTGCACAGTGCGTGTACTGTGCGTATCAGTGCACTGTGTAGGTGTTCATGTTTCATTTCAGTTTTAAATGTTTAAACAATGTTTTTTTAATTGCTATATTGATCCTAATTACGATATATAACCTATGTTAGATTTAGTTACACGTTAATTTTGGTTTTTAATGTGATATTGGGTTTCGAATTGGGCTATTGGCATGTTTCCTGAAACTTTCACTGATACTTAGTTTTTCCAGTTTATTTTTTACCAAATTTCCCTGTTAATTTGATGTTTCAATCCCTGATAATGTCCCCACATATTATTGTTTTGGGTTAATGCAATATTGCATTCGAGATTGGGTTTTTATGGTGTGATATGGAATTTGACATGTGCAGTAGTTAATTCAAACTGTTAACTGATACTAAGATGGGTTTCAGTCCTTCATGGACTAATTTCCTTTCATTTTCGAATATGAACCTAAGAGTGAATTTGGTTCACTAATTGGCTAGGTAATTTGCATTTGATTTTGGCTTTGAATTGAGATTTTCTTCATATTAAACTGAATTGGTTTTTCCTATGCAAAACCTGAGAATGTACATTGTTGAACTGATTTTGGGGTTCATTTGAACTGAGATTTTTACTCTTTTTAAACCTTGTTTCCCATGTGATTAATTTCCAATTTTCCCTATATGTGAACTGTTGGACTGAATGTGTTTTGTTGAACTGAGTTTTCCCTTTTCGATTTACTGAAAACCTGAGAATGGGGGTATTGATTTGGTTTTGAACTGAATTCCCTCCCAGCTTCACATTGAGATATGCATACACTGCTTTCCCATGGTTCACTGTCCTCAAGCCTACCACATTTTGCACTTCACTGATTTCCCTTCCTTCTCAAAAACTGTGGACTGAGTTATGTGATTTCCTATCTCCATTCAAACTGTTAACTGTAAACTGTTTTTCTATTCTTTCCTCCTATTTTGCCACACTGTTTTCTCAGATTCTGAATACACACACACACCCACAGGTAAACACTCACCTCATTGTTTCTCACTGTCACACACACATGTGTATCACACTGTTTTCATGTATAACACACACACACACACACCAATGTTTCAGTATCACACACCAATTATCTGAATACACACACACACAAAAGTTGCCATGCCACATTGCCTTGTTAGCTCACTGAATTCCTGTAATACACTCACTGTTTTCTCAAATTTCTGAACACACACACCCACAGGTTGCTTCACTGTTTCCCTCTCATGTAACACCACACCCTCACTCTCCTCACACCCACACACTTGATATCATGTGCCCCCCTCTCTCCTTTCCTATATATATATATATATATATATATATATATATATATATATATATATATATATATATGCATTGTGATATATATATATATATAAGTTTCCTATATATATAAGTGTGTGTGCTTATATATATATATGTTTGATATATATAGTGTATGGGTGATACCATATGAGATAATGTATTATATATATGATATAGTGTATGGGTGATATTGTATAGTGGCTATAGGTTATGTATTTCTAAGTTACATTATATAGCCTTGTCAATATGTGTATTGTTTAGATACTGATAATATCTTGTGTAGATGTGTTTTGGTTGTTAGGGCATGATACTGCCTAGTAAACCTAGATTAGTCTTATAAGAACCTAGAATGGCTTGTTAGACCTAGAAGACTAGTTAGACTAGTTTGACTTAGGTTTGACTTGGTTGACCTAGTTTGACTTCTAGGGTTGACCAGAGTTGACCAAGAGTTGACTTTGGTATAGATTGACCTAGATTCATGTAGTATGCATCGTAGTGCATCTTATTACTATTTTGGACTTGTTGTGACTTGTACTGTTCTAAATAGGAGCCAGACACCACTCATCGGATAGTACTTCCATCTCGGACATTCAGTTAGCAGGCGAGTACATTCTCTGATCTTTTCATACCTGTCTGGACTATATTCTTGCTCTAGATTACTCTACATGATGCTGACACGTATCTTCACGGATTAGTACTATATGGATCCCTTCCTGAGATGTTATCCCTCTACAGGTGCATCGGGTATTTTATGTTCATGTACTTTATCATGTGCATCAGGTACTCCTTGTACTCCTACTAGTTCATGTTATTACATGTTCTCATGTGCTTTCATGTGCTTTATCACGTGCCTCATGTACTACTCATTACATGAGTTCACGTATCTTAGTTGTATTCATGTGCTTATAACGTAACTTGAATGGATCCTTGTGTATTGATTGGGGCGGGGTGAGTAGAATTGGTTATGTGATCATTATCCCCAGTAGCTGTATAAATGTGCCTCCTTATTTGTATTCATGTGCCCCTAAGCCGTTTACATAACCATATTGTACTCTAAATCACTTAGCCACTTACAGTCTCTACTATCATGTATTTACTTTTAGTTACAAAATATCTCCTGTTTACTTGTACTTCCATTCAGCACTTCCTGTATTTTACTCTATTGCATGATTTATACTCCTAACCTGCTATGAACTGTTTGAGAGGTATGTGCTCGTTTCCGTCCTGACTGGACCTGTTAAAAATTTTACAGAGGACGAGGAGGAGGCCTGCTTAGACACTTATTATGGGACAGCCTTAGAGGACACTTACGATCCAGACTTCCAGTCGGATCCCTTAGCAGTAGAGACAATTGCTCCATAGTTAGCTTATCTTATTCATAGCATTGGAGTTGAGTTGTATATACATTTGGGATCTGTATTATGTCTGGATATTGTAGAGTTTATTATAGACACTTAGCTCTCTCTCTCTCTCTCTCTCTCTCTTTATCTGTATTTCTTGTGGTTTTGGATCTTGCATCTAATTATCTATCGATCTTCCTTTCTTGTTCTACCTTAGCTGTGATTGAGTTATATTCTGTTATGTCACCCCCATTCGAGGAGTATAACTGTTTTTACCTTCAACTGTTAGATGTTGTGACCTAGGACAGCGTTCTATCGCCGACACTGCGGCGTAGGCTGGACGTACCCATGTCTTGTGCCCTTACTCTAGGGTGCGGGTCATGACACGTTTTTAGTGGTGGCCCATGCAGGTCTAGGTTGGAAATGTAGTGGTATTCGAAATAGAATATCGCTGCAGCCTGCAGTAGGAATTAGTATATTTTTTGAAGGTACTCAATCACACTAGGAAAACTCCTTATCAGATTCCGTATATCTATTTTGCTGCTTATTGTCTTCCTTAGAAAATTTAACTGTCCTCCTTTGATATTTTGATTCATTCTCAGTAATTATTTCTTGTTTGATCTGTGTCTCCAGGATGGTTGAGACGCGATCGCATCGCCCTGGACTGGGAGACGCTGGAGAGGGGTCTAGCACCTCTCGACCTCAGCATCAGCCAGCTCCCGGTGCCACAGGGACAGTGCAGCCCTCAGGAGTCGGTGTTTCTGCCACTTTTGGAGGAGCACCTCCACCAGTCAGGAGGCCAGTTGTGATTCCTGAGATCCTTTCACCGCAGCAGCCTCCGCCTGCGGGGATGGTAGATACTGCACATCTCTTCTCCTTTATGGAGAGGATTCTTGAGTCCCACCGGCAGCAGCAGACGAGGCAGACTACAGATTTCAGGCAGGGGATCGATGAGGCACACCAGCTGGTTCGCACTACAGTCGAGATGATCATAGCTCAGAGGACCCAGCTGCAGCCCCGTCGAAGGGAGAAGGACATATAGGACTTCCAGAAGATGCACCCTCGAGAGTTCTTCGGCACAGAGGGCATCCATGTTGCAGACGACTGGATAGAGCATATTGAGGAGATCTTACGACTGACGGAGATACCAGATCGACTCCAGATCGAGGCGGCAGGCAGTCAGATGCAGGACTTAGCCCGTGCGTGGTATCAGACAGATCCCAGGGTGGGAGTTGAGGGCCAGACTTGGGCCCAGTTCAAGGAGCTGTTTAAGGAGCACTTCTTTTCTGATGTTGCCTTGGGAGGTATCGAGGCACAGGTCGAGGCTCTGGTTCAGGGGAACCAGACGGTAGCTAAGTATGCCGGGGAGTTCTGCAGATTGGCCCGGCTCATTGATGACTTGTCTGAGAAGACGAAGGCGAGGAAGTTTCGCCGAGGCTTGATTAGAGAGGTTCGGTCGCTGACTAAGAGCGACCGGAACGCTACTTATGCTGAGATATTTTCTGGGGCTATTGCGGCGGAAGACGACCTAGGCTGAAGCAGAAGAGGGGTCGTGACTTCAGGGTGGCAGCAGCAGTCAGGGACAGGCCAAGAGGCCTCACTTCCAGCAGCAGCAGCATAGGCCAGCTCAGCAATACGAGCAGCAGTATCAGCAGCAGGGTCGTGCACCCTTTCAGCAGGTGCACCAGCAGCAGAGAGGGCAGCAGGCACCTCGTCAGGTAGTCATTTGTGCCTTCTGCAATAAGCCAGGGCACATGATCTATGAGTGCAGGAAGAAGCTAGGCAAGAGCCTTCTTTGTGGTATGGGAGATCACCAGTTGAGGGATTGCCCTGGGGCTTTTGGGCGAGGGGCTCAGGAAGGTGGAGCCAAGGCTCCAGCAGGCCAGCAGAGGGGACCAGCCCTACAGACCCAGCAGCAGAGGTTCCAGCAGCACCAGCAGCAGGCACGAGGTGGACAGCAGGGGCGAGCTTTCGCCATGGCAGCTGAGGATGTCGAGGCCATCGGGGAGCTGATAGCAGGTTCGGTTCTCCTAGATTCCCTTCCAGCATTTGTACTCTTTGATTCCGGGGATTCCCACAGCTTTGTGTCAGTATCGTATGCTATTAGACACAGTTTGGTTTCTGAACCATTGCCTAGGACCTGTAAGATCACGATCGAGGGTGGGGTCATCCTCGTGAGTGATGTTTGCAGAGGGCGGAGCGTCATATTGGGAGGCCGAGAGTTGGGGGTGAGTCTACTAGTCATGCCATTACCGAACTACGACATTGTATTAGGTATGGACTGGCTGAGTAGACACCACGCCCGCATTGATTGCCGTGGGGGCAGAGTTTTGTTCGGGGCGCCAGGAGAGCCAGAGTTTGAGTACACCCGGCGGCAGGCAGAGCAGGACGGTGGAGTCTTCTGTGGAGCTTCAGTCGAGAAGCAGGTGGCTCCGCATCCCTTGATCGCAGAGTTTATGGACGTATTTCTAGAGAAGTTGCCAGGGCTTCCCCTGGACAGAGATGTAGAGTTCTCGATAGACTTGGTTCCCGGCGCGGAACCGATCTTCCAGTATGTCTATCGAGTGAACAACAGTGAACTGGTGGAGCTGAAAAAGCAGGTGGATGAGCTGCAGGACAAGGGATTCATCCAATCTAGTTCTTCACCTTGGGGTGCACCGGTACTCTTCGTACCCAAGAAGGATGGGTCGGTACGGATGTGTATCGACTACAGGGCACTTAACAACCTGACGATCAAGAACAGATACCCACTGCCGCGGATCGATGATATCTTTGATCAGTTAAGCGGAGCTCGGGTGTTCTCGAAGATTGATTTAAGGTCAGGTTATCACCAGGTGAAGGTGAAGAAGGAGGATATTCCCAAGACCGCTTTCAGGACGCGGTACGGGCAGTTTGAGTTTTTGGTTATGCCGTTTGGGCTAACCAATACACCAGCAGTGTTTATGAATCTAATGAACAAGGTGTTCCACCAGTACTTGGACAAGTTCATGGTGGTGTTCATTGATGATATCTTGGTATATTTCAAGACAGAGGAGGAGCACGAGGAGCATCTGCGGATAGTGCTAGAGACTCTCAAGAGGGAGTAGCTTTATGGGAAACTCTCCAAGTGTGAGTTTTTCTTAGACCGGGTGGACTTCTTGGGGCATGTGGTGACTGGAGATGGTATCTCAGTTGACCCCAAGAAGATTGTAGCAGTTGAGGCTTGGACAGCGCCGACTTCAGTAGCAGAGATCAGGAGTTTCCTGGGGCTGGCAGGATACTATAGAAGATTTGTGTAGGATTTCTCCCGGGTTGCAGAGCCGTTGACACGGTTGACCCGGAAGGATACTAAGTTTGTTTGGTCAGAGGAGTGTCAGGCAACTTTTGATGAGTTGAAGAAGCGGCTTACGACAGCTCCGATTCTGACATTACCTTCAGGATCAGGTGGATTCACTATTTATAGTGATGCTTCAGGGAAGGGGCTGGGTTGCGTCTTACAGCAGCATGGGAAGGTGATTGCCTATGCTTCCAGGCAATTACGTCTCCATGAGAAGAACTACCCTACCCATGACCTGGAGCTGGCAGCGGTGATTCTTGCTTTGAAGTTGTGGAAGCACTATCTGTATGGCGAAAGGGTGGAGATTTTCACAGATCATAAGAGCTTGAAGTATGTGTTTACACAGAAAGAGCTCAACATGAGGCAGCACAGATGGCTTGAGTTGATAAAGGACTTTGACATCTCACTTTAGTATCACCCAGGGAAGGCCAACGTGGTTGCCGATGCCTTGAGTAGGTATCCGACAGCCATGTGTTTGACTATGGATCGACACTTGCTTGTAGACTTGGAGAGCCTTGGGATTGAGGTGATTGTGCCAGGGGTGCAGATGCAGTTATGGGGCCTTCAGATACAGTCGGACTTGATAGACAGGATCAAGGCGACACAGTTCGAGGATGTGGCTCTGCGGTGTATCCGAGAGCAGGTTCGTGCAGGGTTGGTGGATGGCGAGTTTTCACTTGCAGAGGATGGTGCCCTGAGGCACGGTTTCCGATTATGTGTGCCTAGCGGGAAGCTCAGAGAGCAGATCATGCAGGAGGCTCACATATCGCAGTACTCTATATATCCTAGTGCCAACAAGATGTACAGGGATCTGCAAGAGCATGTCTGGTGGTACGGGATAAAGCGGGAGGTGTCCCACTTCGTAGCTAGATGCTTGGTCTGTCAGCAGGTCAAGGCAGAGAGGCAGAGGCCCGGAGGATTACTGCAGCCGTTGCCCATTCCAGAGTGGAAGTGGAAACATATTACCATGGATTTTGTATCGGGATTGCCACGTACACCAGGAGGGAAAGACGCGATTTGGGTCATCGTTGACAGGTTAACTAAATCGGCCCACTTCTTGCCATTCAAGGTGGGTACATCTACAGAGATGCTCGCGGAGTTGTATATGAGGCAGATAGTCAGGATTCACGGAGTTCCCGTCAGCATTATCTCAGATCGGGATAGTCGCTTTACTTCCCATTTCTGGAGCAGTCTGCAGACTAGTTTGGGCACTCAGTTCAAGTTTAGTACTGCATACCACCCCCAGACGGACGGACAGTCAGAGAGGACTATTCAGACCCTTGAGGACATGCTGCGGACGTACGTCCTAGATTTTGGAGGTTCCTGGGAGGATCATCTACATTTGGTAGAGTTTGCTTACAACAACAGTTATCATGCCAGCATTGAGATGTCACCGTTTGAGGCTCTGTACGGGCGTAGGTATCGTACACCCTTATCTTGGGATGATATTGGATAGCGAGCTTTACTGGGACCAGAGATGGTTGTTGACGCAGCCGAGAAGGTGAAGCTCATCAGGGACAGACTTCGCGTGGCGCAGGACAGACATCGGCACTGGGCCGATAGCCACCGGAGGCCGCTGGAGTTTGAGGTACAGATTTAGAGATAAGATTAGAAGTAGGTTGTATTTTTGTGTTTTGTTTGATTGATCGTGTTTGATTTTTAGTAACTTGAGACCTTGCTTATGATTAGGTTGGAGACATGGTTTTTCTGCGGATATCTTCGACACATGGTACGATACGTTTTGGTGGAGGTGGAAAGCTTTGCCCGTGCTTCATCGGCCCTTTCGTTATCAGCGGAAGAGTCGATGACGTGGCATACAGGCTAGACTTGCCACCTGCACTAGTGGGAGTTCACAACGTATTTCACGTATCACAGTTGAGACGGTACATGGCTGACCCTAGCCATGTGCTCGATCATTCGGAGATTGAGGTTGGACCTACTCTCAGTTATCCAGAGCAGCATGTGGAGATTCTGGATCGCCGAGAGAAGGTATTGAGGAACCAGGTGATACCCTTGGTACGCGTCGCATGGAGGCATCATTCTCTAGAAGAGTCTACCTGGGAGCGGAAGGATGAGATGCGCGAGCGGTACCCCTATCTTTTTGGACCTTGAGGTATACTTTTCTATCCTTCTCAGCAGTTTAGTTTCGACTTTAATTTCGAGGACGAAATTATTTTAAGGAGGGTAGATTTGTCACTACCACTTTTCTAGCTTGAGGGTATTTTGGTCATTTTTGAAATTTTGAGAATTATTTGGAATTATTATGTATTATTTAGATTTATTGGAATTAATGTGATTTTTAGAGATTTTTAGTATAATTGATTTTGGTGTTTTAGTTGACTTTGACTTTTGTTGACTTTGGAGACTAACCTAGTGGCTAACCTAGGTCATGACTATGAGATTAGGATATGGAAACCTAGGTTAACTTAAGTTAGTGATAATTAACCCATTAGAATTTATTTTGGGAAAATAGGATTTGAATTGATTAGAAATGGCTTGTGATTTCACAAGTCATGACTTGTGACTTAGGCTTAATAGCCCATAGGCCCACACCATGAACCAAACCTAACCCTAATCAGCCCATGGCAGCCACCATTGATCCTTTTCCCTATTTAATCCCCTCCTAGAAATTAGGGCTAGCCTCCTTAGGAATTATTTGCTATTTTGGAAGAGGTGAGTCTCCATCTTCCCTAATCCCTAGAAAATCCATTTCAACTCCATTTTCCTCCAAACCAATTACAATAGGACCTAATATTAGTCTACTTGCTGTTGGTATTAAGTGATTGTAGGAAAGAAATAATTTGTGGGAGTTTGGTGGCTTGAGGAACCCTTTCCATTTGGGGATTTGGACCCTTTGCTCATCAATAGGTATATTTCAATCGTACTCTTGATTGACACGAGGATCCTAAAGTATCACGAGCTCTCGTGTCGTGTCGGACACGTATTTGCACGTGCACAATGCGTGCACTGTGCGTATCAGTGCACTGTATAGGTGTTCATGTTTCATTTCAGTTTTAAATATTTAAACAATGTTTCTTTAATTGCTATATTGATCCTAATTATGATATATAACCTATGTTAGATTTAGTTACATGTTAATTTAGGTTTTTAATGTGATATTGGGTTTCGAATTGGGCTATTGGCATGTTTCCTGAAACTTTCACTGATACTTGGTTTTTCCAGTTTATTCCTAACCAAATTTTCCTGTTAATTTGATGTTTCAATCCCTGATAATGTCCCCACATATTGTTGTTTTGGGTTAATGCAATATTGCATTCGAGATTGGGTTTTAATGGTGTGATATGGAATTTGACATGTGCAGTAGTTAATTCAAACTGTTAATTGATACTAAGATGGGTTTCAGTCCTTCATGGACTAATTTCCTTTCATTTTTGAATATGAACCTGAGAGTGAATTTGGTTCACTAATTGGCTAGGTAATTTGCATTTGATTTTGGCTTTGAATTGAGATTTTTTTCATATTAAACTGAATTGGTTTTTCCTATGCAAAACCTGAGAATGTACATTGTTGAACTGATTTTGGGGTTCATTTGAACTGAGATTTTTACTCTTCTTAAACCTTGTTTCCCATGTGATTAATTTCCAGTTTTCCCTATATGTGAACTGTTGGACTGAATGTGTTTTGTTGAACTGAGTTTTCCCTTTTCGATTTACTGAAAACCTGAGAATGGGGGTATTGATTTGGTTTTGAACTGAATTCCCTCCCTGCTTCACATTGAGATATGTATACACTGCTTTCCCATGGTTCACTGTCCTCTAGCCTACCACATTTTGCACTTCACTGATTTCCCTTCCTTCTCAAAAACTGTGGACTGAGTTATGTGATTTTCTATCTCCATTCAAACTGTTAACTGTAAACTGTTTTCCTATTCTTTTCTCCTATTTTGCCACACTGTTTTCTCAGATTCTGAATACACACACACACCCACAGGTAAACACTCACCTCACTGTTTCTCACTGTCACACACACATGTGTATCATACTATTTTCATGTATAACACACACACACCAATGTTTCAGTATCACACACCAATTATCTGAATACACACACACACAAAGTTGCCATGCCACATTGCCTTGTTAGCTCACTGAATTCCTGTAATACACTCACTGTTTTCTCAAATTTCTGAACACACACACCCACAGGTTGCTTCACTGTTTCCCTCTCATGTGACACCACACCCTCACTCTCCTCACACCCACACACTTGATATCATGTGCCCCCCTCTCTCCTTTCCTATGTATATATATATATATATATATATATATATATATATATATATATATATATATATATATATATATATATGCATTGTGATATATATATATATAAGTTTCCTATATATATAAGTGTGTGTGCTTTTATATATATATGTTAGATATATATAGTGTATGGGTGATACCATATGAGATAATGTATTATATATATAATATAGTGTATGGGTGATATTGTATAGTGGCTATAGGTTATGTATTTCTAAGTTATATTATATAGCCTTGTCAATATGTGTATTGTTTAGATACAGATAATATTTTGTGTAGATGTGTTATGGTTGTTAGGGCATGATACTGCCTAGTAAACCTAGATTTGTCTTGTAAGAACCTAGAATGGCTTGTTAGACCTAGAATAGACTAGTTAGACTAGTTTGACTTAGGTTTGACTTGGTTGACCTAGTTTGACTTCCAGGGTTGACCAGAGTTGACCAAGAGTTGACTTTGGTCTTGATTGACCTAGATTCATGTAGTATGCATCGTAGTGCATCTTATTACTATTCTGGACTTGTTGTGACTTGTACTGTTCTAAATAGGAGCCAGACACCACTCCTCGGACAGTACTTTCATCTTGGACATTCAGTTAGCAGACGAGTACATTCTCTGATCTTTTCATACCTGTCTGGACTATATTCTTGCTCTAGATTACTCTACATGATGCTGACACGTATCTTCACGGATTAGTACTATATGGATCCCTTCCTGAGATGTTATCCCTCTACGGGTGCATCGGGTATTTTATGTTCATGTACTTTATCATGTGCATCAGGTACTCCTTGTACTCGTACTAGTTCATGTTATTACATGTTCTCATGTGCTTTCATGTGCTTTATCACGTGCCTCATGTACTACTCATTACATGAGTTCACGTATCTTAGTTGTATTCATATGCTTATAATGTAACTTGAATGGATCCTTGTGTATTGATTGGGCCGGGGTGAGTAGAATTGGTTATGTGATCATTATCCCCAGTAGCTGTATAAATGTGCCTCCTTATTTGTATTCATGTGTCCCTAAGCCGTTTACATAACCATATTGTACTCTAAATCACTTAGCCACTTACAGTCTCTACTATCATGTATTTACTTTCAGTTACAAAATATCTCCTGTTTACTTGTACTTCCATTCAGCACTTCCTGTATTTTACTCTATTGCATGATTTATACTCTTAACCTGCTATGAACTGTTTGAGAGATATGTGCTCGTTCCTGTCCTGACTGGACCTATTGAAAATTTTACAGAGGACGAGGAGGAGGCCTGCTTAGACACTTATTATGGGACAGCCTTAGAGGACACTTGCGATCCGGACTTCCAGTCGGATCCCTTAGCAGTAGAGACAGTTGCTCCATAGTTAGCTTATCTTATTCATAGCATTGGAGTTGAGTTGTATATACATTTGGGATCTGTATTATGTCTGGATGTTGTGGAGTTTATTATAGACACTTAGCTCTCTCTCTTTATCTGTATTTCTTGTGGTTTTGGATCTTGCATCTTATTATCTATCTATCTTCCTTTCATGTTCTACCTTAGTTGTGATTGAGTTATATTCTGTTATGTCACCCCCATTCGGGGAGTATAACTATTTTTACCTTCAACTGTTAGATGTTGTGACCTAGGACAGCGTTCTACCGCCGACACTGCGGCGTAGGCTGGACGTACCCACGTCTCGTACCCTTACTCTAGGGTGCGGGTCGTGACACCCTGTAAGCTACCTCTCCGATCCTGCCAAGTATCTCGAACGGCCCGATGTATCTGGGGCTCAACTTCCCTCATCGTTCGAACCGGATCATCCCTCTAGTAGGTGATATCTTCACTAGCACCATATCACCGTCTGCGAACTCCATCGGTCTGCGACTAGCATCGGCCCTGTGTTTCTGTCTGTCCTGAGCTACTCTGAGCCTGTCTCTGATCATCCCGACCTTCTCTGCTGCATCCGTGATCATCTCTGGCCCAAGCATAACTCTCTCCCCAACATCGTCCCAAAAGAGCGGTGTACGGCATCGTCGTCCATATAGTGCCTCGAAAGGAGACATACCGATGCTGGCTTGGTAGCTATTGTTGTATGAAAACTCTACCAAGTGCAGATGGCTCTCCCATGATTCTCCAAAGTCCAGCACACAAGTCCTCAGCATGTCCTCCAGCGTCTGTATCGTCCTCTCGGACTGCCCATCTGTCTGCGGGTGGTACGCCGTGCTGAACTTGAGCCGACTGCCCAACTCCTCCTGCAAGCTCCTCCAGTAGTGGGACGTGAATCTGCTGTCTCTGTCCGATACGATGCTCACTGGTACTCTGTGCAAGCGCACTATCTGCTGCATGTATAGCTCTGCCAACTTCTCGGTGGAAAGCCCCACCTTGAAGGGTATGAAGTGCGCACACTTCGTCAGCCTGTCCAAGATGACCCAAATGGCATCATTTCCTCCTTGGAAACGAGGAAGCCCTGAGACGAAGTCTATCGTAATGTGTTCCCACTTCCACTCGGGAATGGGTAACGCCTGCAACAGACCAGCTGGCCTCTGACGCTCTGTCTTGACCTGCTGGCAAACTAGGCATCTCGAAATGAAACGTGATACATCTCTCTTCATTCCGTGCCACCAAAGATGTTCGCGCAAGTCACGGTACATCATGTTAGCACCAGGATGAATAGAATATCTCGATCGGTGCGCCTCCTGTAAGACTGCCTCTATCAGCTCTCCCTTCGGCACGCACAATCGGCTGCCATGCCTCAAGGATCCATCATTTGCTACTGTGAAGTCATCCAGCAATCCAGCTAAAGCCTGGGCTCAAAGTCTGCGAAGGCTCTCATCTGTAGACTGTGCCTCCCTGATCTGCTCCATCAAACATGACTGAATGTTAAGTGCCATCATCTGTATCACTGATCCTGGCCGAACTATCTCGATACCGAGCTTCTTCAGATCTTTCCGCAAATGCCGATCTATCATCAGATACCATGCCATCGGATGCCTGCTCAGCGCATCTGCCACCACATTTGCCTTTCCGGGGTGATACTGTAAATCGATGTCGAAGTCCTTCATCAACTCCAACCATCGTCTTTGCCTCATGTTCAGCTCTTTCTGCGTGAACACATACTTCAAGCTCTTGTGTTCAGTAAAGATTTCCACACGCTCTCCGTATAAGTAATGTTTCCATAACTTGAGTGCAAAGATCACCTCAGCTAACTCTAGGTCATGGGTAGGATAGTTCCGCTCATGAGTCCGCAATTACCTAGATGCATAGGCAATCACTTTCCCATGCTGCTGTAGGACACATCCTAGTCTCTTTCCCGAAGCATCGCTGTATATGGTGAAACCTCCAGATCCTAAAGGTAATGTCAGAACTGGAGCGGTCGTCAGCCTCCTCTTCAGCTCCTCAAATGCTGTCTGACAGTCCTCTGACCAAATGTACTCTGCATCCTTCCGCGTCAGCTTCGTCATGGGTTCAGCTATCCTAGCAAAGTCCTGGACGAACTTCCTATAATAGCCTGCTAAACCCAAAAAGCTCCTGATCTCTGAAACTGACGTCGGAGCCTTCCATGTCTCAACTGCAGTAATCTTCCTGGGATCCACCGAGATCCCCTCTCCAGTAACTACATGACCGAGAAACTCCACTCGGTCTAAAAAGAACTCGTACTTCAACAATTTGGCATACAATCTCTTCCGTCTCAGAATCCCCAAAACTGTCCGCAAGTGCTCTGCATGCTCCTCCGGCGTCTTCGAGTATATCAGGATGTCGTCGATAAATACTACGACGAACTTATCCAGATACTGGTGAAATATCTTATTCATCAAATTCATAAAGACAGGTGGCACATTTGTGAGACCAAATGGCATCACCAGAAACTCGTACTGCCCGTACTTCGTGTTGAACGCCGTCTTCTGGATGTCTGCTGCCCTGACCTTCACCTGGTGGTACCCGAATCTCAAGTCTATCCTGGAAAATACTTTTGCCCCGCTCAACTGGTCGAACAAATCATCTATCATGGGCAGAGGATATTTGTTCTTAATGGTGATGGCATTCAAGGCCCGGTAGTCAATACACAACCGAACTGCACCATCCTTCTTAGGCACAAAGAGCACTGGCGCTCCCCATGGAGAAGCACTAGATCGAATGAAACCCTTTTTCAACAGGTCATCAATCTGCTCCTTTATCTCTACGGCCTCCTTGGGGTTCACTCTATAGCAAGTCCGGGATACTGGTGATGAACCCGGTACTAAATCTATAGTGAATTCCACATCTCTGTCAGGTGGAAGTCCTGGAAGATCCTCTGGAAATACATCCATAAACTCCCTAATGATAGGGTGTGGCGGTGCTATCTCCCCAACTGTCGCACAACAGTTCCGCTCTAGGCTGATCTCCGGCCCTGTCCTCCTGACACTGAATGGTGCTGTGCCTGGGGGACTGAACAGAATACTACCCTCATGACAGTCTATAGCTGCATGGGCATAGCTAAGCCAGTCCATCCCCAATATGATATCATAACCGGGGAGTGGCATCACAAATAAACGTCCCCTAAACTCTCTCCCGGCTATAGTAATAGAGCATCTATAGATGGCTCTAATGGGCATTGGTCCTCCTTCCGTCATTACTCTACTCATTTTCTCGGTAGGTGTAGCTACTAGATGGTGTTTATGCATAAACTCTAATGACAGGAAGCTATGAGATGCACCAGAATCAAACAAGCATAGAGCTAGAAAAGTATACAAATAAACATGACCTGTGATGACGTCAGCCAAATAATCTGGCTCCGAAACCTGCTCCGGCTCCGGCTCAAGAGCTAGACTATAAGTCTTCCCCTGAGGTCCCTTCTGCTGCTGCAGATGTTGCCCAAACCTCTGCTGCTGAGTCGGGAGTGGTCCTCTAGGTCCCTTGGCTGCTAGGCAGTCCCGAATCTGATGGGTGGCAGACCCACAAAATAAGCACTGCCCCAACCTCTTCCTGTAGATGGCGAAGTCATGCCCTGGCCTTCTACAGAAAGAACACATAGCCCCTTCTGCTGCTGCCGGGGTCCCGGGGCTCTAACTGGCGGGGTTGGGTAATGTGGTGTAGGGGGACGGTATGTATGCTGGTGCGGCGTCGGTGCTCTCTGCTGGAAAGCCTGACGCTTGGACGGTCCCTCAAGGTGTACAGAAGCCGGCCTCTTGCAAGACTGAAGACGCTCCTCTATGCTCCGGGCCAACTCTAGGCTCTGGTAGTAGTCAGTCGTACCGTTCGCCACTATAAGAATGCCAATGTCTGGAACTAGACCATGGCAAAACCTACGTGTCATCTCCTCTGGGTCAGCAACTAAACTAGGAGCGAAACGGCTCAAGCGACTAAACTCTGCCGTATACTCGTCGACAGAACGGTTCCCCTGTTGGATGTTCTGGAATCGTATCCCCATGGCTACCCTAGCGGTGGTCGAGAAGAATTTCTTCTTGAACTGGGTCTTGAACTGATCCCAAGTGGCCCTCCCTCTCGCAAATAGCGGCTCATTCCGGAACCAAACTCCTGCCAGGTCTGTCAGCAGAAACCCCGCTGCCTCGACCTGGAGGTCATTCGGCAACCTAGCTCCAAGGAGCTTCCTCTCTACCGAGTCTAGCCAATCATCTGCTATAACTATGCCCTCAGTCCCTAAGAACTCCTTGGGGTTCAGATCCATGAAGTCCTTGATTGTCCCCGCTCTCTACCGAGGCTCTACAGGTGGTGGGACCACGATACGTTCCTCAGAACGCTCCATGCTCTGGCGGAGTAGGGTAGTCTGCTCCTGATGGGTCGTTAGGAACCCCTGGATCAGAGTGAGCTGTTGGTTCCCGTCGAGTGTGACGGAAGCCTGGGTAGGTATAGTGATAGGTGGTGGTGGGAGTATCAGGTCCTGCTGGGACTGTGATGTGGAAGGTGGTGGAGGCATCTGGGTTTGTGGATCTGTGGAGTAGGGGAATATGGTAGGTGGAGGTGGAGGTGTATCGGTCAACTGGTCAGCTGACTGGATAGGGAGTGTGCCATTCTCAGGTGTTACATACTGGGATGAACGAGTAAGCACCATCTAAAAATAAAAGGACTTATAAGGACTTTTTAAAGTAAACAATCATAGACAAAAAAATCTAATTATAATAGCGAGCATATGATGCGTTTCCTATGTTATAATCCTAGTATTCCTCTAGGTGTTCTAAGCGTCATTCCTAATGTTGTCTAATTACCTTAAGTTCCTAATTGCAGGTATGCTTGGTACAATAACGTAACCAAACAATTTAGTCAGCGACCTGTATGGGCCACCACTAAAAACATGTCACGACCTGCTACCCAAATTATTGGGCCGGGCCGAGTCATGTCCAGCCTACGCTTGAGATAAAGCGCAGTAAGCTGTTCTAGAGATAACAAGATAAGACTAAATGTGCTAACAGTTCTATAAGTAAATAAGAGTCATAATTGCTCCAAACACAAAAGTCATCTCATATAATAATAAGTCCAAGTACAAGTCTGAAATGTAAAACTGGATACAGGTCCAGTTATAAAATACATAGTCTAATACATGACTACTCTCAAAAGTCTAAAGCAAATAGACAACTAGACGAGGTTCCCCGCAGGTACATCCTCGTAAGACAGATCCTGGTCCTCGGCAGTAACTCCATAATATGAGTCACAGAGCTACTCCTCCTCAGTAAGAATACCTACAACGTTATCCTGTCAGGACGGGAGCAAGTACTGATTCTAGCAAACTAAATATACGAAACATGAAATGAACAGGAATGTAAATAAACTGGAATCATGGAACATCATAATCTATCATGGTAAGGACACATATGTCATAGAGACAGATGTATATGTAATGTTTAAAACTGTAGCAGGTACGTGATCGTCAATAGGTGTACAATGTACTGTGGCACAATGTAAATAAAATATACATATGTACAAGTGTACAGGCATAGGTGTACATCCGTACAGAAATGCTGGATAATGGCCTACGGCGCAGTATCATATAGAATGAAACTTTGCTCGGTACGAATAAGGGAGCATGATCACGTACGCTACTAGCAGTTTCCCCATACCCAGATTCTAATCATGTGAGAGATATAAAACTGTTCTAAAACATGGTAGTGACTGAAAGTAATACAACATGTGAAGGTTTAACTTGCTACCC